>JAULBW010047558.1:0-59453 GCA_032358265.1 Vaucheria bursata
GGTCCATCATATGATTGAATAATTGTCTGTCTTGCATTGCTAGAGTTCACTTCTAGCAACGCAGTAATATATACTGTGTGATTTATGCTCAAATGTCTGTTTGTATTACAATATCCCTCCTATATTTGATCCAACCCTACAAAATTAAAATGCCAACATTACTTATTATTTTAATTTGCAGGGTTGGACCAAACACAGGAGAGATTTCTGAAGCTGATAACAATCGTATCAAAATCATTGCAAATGCATTTGAAGCTTTAGTCAAAGTTAATGTGGATAGTAGCTATGATTTTTTAAAAGTGCATGATATTTTTATGCCAATTCTTCCCAAGGGTAAGCTTCTTAAAAGCCGAGAAATGCTAGAGTTACTTGGAAAATTCTTTTAATGACTGCAATATATACTGTAACAATAAACTTTGAAACAGCCTCTCCCAAAAATTTTATGCATTCATAGCTGAAAGCCTACCAAATAAGAAATTGATAGATCTTATTGCTCATTATAAGCCTTACAAGTATGCACAACTTCAAAACTAACAAGAAAATGAATATGAACTTAAAATGATTCCTTAATAAATTTAGGATGACTGAAACTTATTTCACATTCCCAAGATGCACTAACATTCTCATATGAGCAGTGTGAAAGTGATAAAATAAGCAGCTATTTGCTTTGAAAAAAGTACTGTAAATCTAGTTCTAAGAATTTTAGAGTCAAAAAATTCCTAAAATGGGGTATTTTACTTGCATTAAATAATGGGTTTAATGTCTTTCATACTTAGATATATTTATATAAAGGTATTCTGAGAAGTACAATATGGCAATTCAAAATTGCATTTAATTCTTTTCTAGGAGCATATATTCCATCTGGATAGCATCCATGATAAAGATTATATCCCTTATTTACATAATTGTCTAAAGCTGAATTTGTGAGCCTTTTCTCAGAAAACACTGCCATCTTATGAGAAGTAATCATCACTTCAAACTCTAGAGCCAACTTTATTACTGAAGTTGAATACAAAAATAATCAGATGCTTCAATGTATTGCACAACTTTTGTTTGAAAGACTTTTATGCAGATCCAAATAAAAAACCAGCTGTTCTGGCAAACTTTTCCTTAGAACTGAAACTTTGGAAAGACTTGATATTTGGGTTATCACTGCAAAAAAGTAATTTTTAAATTATATTCTTTGAAAAAACTAGTTAAGTTACAGGCCATACATTTTGAAATTTGTTTGGTTCTAATTTTATAGTGTTTATTAACAGAGTCCATGTAGGATCTACATCAAATTATTGAAAAATTCAGAATGTTTCAGTATTCTTGCTATACAGAACTTACATGAGGATTCAGCACAGGGGGAAGGTAAGTGCCTCAATTTAATATGCACAGAGGACATTGTACATAAATCAGACAAAGACAAACTTGAGACTGACTGCAAATAGACTACTGCTAGAAATTAAGCCTGAAGAGTGGCTCCGACTTCAACTGCCTACAAGAGCAAGATAACATTTATAAATGACAAGATACAATGTGGCAAAACTGAAGGAAAATTTGTCATTTTTGAAGCTTTTGATCTATTAGTTTCAATATAATGTATAATTAAGTTGCAAACTGCATAGAAAACGATATGGTCATATCAAATTATGGGGAACACCAAAGTTAAATCGCAACAGTCAACAATGAAATGGCAGCAGAAGTAATCCTAGGCAATAATGACATATATGAATCTAGGTTTCTTTACCTAACAGGTGATAATGCAAAAAAGGCCATTACAAATTTAAAAGTGATGGTTCTTTCAATAATATTGAAAATATGTAACTGCGAGTCATCAAGAATTATGTTTGTAGTGAGTATAAATATATTTCACTGGAGAAGTGGAATATGGCAATGTCATCATTTTAATTGTTGGTAAAAAACCACATGAATTTCATGTACTATGCTAATTCTATGAAATGTAAGCAACCTTCATTTGCACTATCATCATAAATATGGTTAGTTAAAAGTCAATTTATTTTGAATTTAAAGAAATTTTGGGCTTAAATATCAAAGACAGGTATAAGTAACAAAGCAAAAAGTATGGAAACCAAATACAAAAAATGTGAATATGGAGCCTATTTACTTGCAAAGTTTTAATAAAAGAGGAAGGGTTTGCCTAAAGATGATAAATATAGCATGAAATGCTTCTATTTAAATGTAAATATATGCATGAAGTTCAAAGTTATACGTTTCTCACCCCCATTAGCAACAATTCTTTTCCAAATAGTGTGTTCTCAGAGAAAATTTTTTTCACAACTGACTGGATTACAGTAATCTGAGCAATCTCTCTAACAGATATTAGTTTTCTATATCCTTAATTGTTTTCTTATATTTATTTAGTGCAGCAATTACAGTTACCTAGAGTCAAAAGTTTACCAGATATGTTTGAGTATGATTATCTAAAACTATTTTTGACAAAAGAAAACACATAAAATAAAAGCTTTTCATTCAAACAAAATTGACACTATTTAGAAATCTATCAATTTTTTTATTTATTTTGTATATCATAAAGATGAAAAAATCAATATAGACAGATCTTATATTTGTTTTTTTATGTAGATCATGCCATATTCTTTGAATATCTTTTTCAGTATTTTTAATACTATCTTCCATTCCTACTTAAATTTTTCCAGTGTGTATCTCTGCATTATCCATTGCATTAAAAACTTTCATTACACATTCACACTTGCAGCTGAACTTCATTAATCCATTTAGATCTTCACAAATTTTTGTTCCTGTAAGGATAATAATCAACATCAATAGCTAAAATTTGTGCATGACTGACTAATAAATTTATATTTAACATAAATATAGCAACTCACTTAAATATAGACATTCAAACATCTAGATTAAGTACCAACCTATAATTACTCAAATCCTAATTACTCACTGAATATTGGAGAAACAAAATCAATCATAGTTGAGAGCTATTGATATCACTGCAAGTGTTAGTGCTGATAATAATTTAAATTTTGTGGTCATAAACCTTGCAGGCATTTGTATTAAATATTAGGAATCAATGCTGCAGTATTTGAAACTGTAAAATTTGACAAGTAGAACAACTTAGACATTGCATTCAAACAAGTCTGACTAGTAAGTAAATTAAAATTTTGTAAAACTACAGGAGAATTGACAGAAATTTTTTCTACTAGTTAAGTTGCATGGTAATTTACAACTTCTGTCATTAACAAAATTATAGTTGTTGAACATATCTGTAAAAATTTGATATAATTCTGACCAAAAATTAAATCGGCATAGCATATTAACATTTCCTAGAGGAAAATCAGTATTTTAACAAAACAAAACTTAGAAAGTAGTGAATACCTACTTTACGCTTAAAATACACTGCACAAAAATCAATAAGCCTTTTAGTTTGTTTCTTGCAACTTAAACTTGAATCTCTTTAAGTACTAGTTATTCCAAAACATCTATTTGATTGAATCAAGATTGTTGCTGCTGCTCCTGATGCATCAAGATCAAGTACCAGGATAGTTGACTTACTAAATTCATTTATCTTGTCACTGCAACTTATTTGAAATTCAAAATCTGACTGGTTTATTTCATAGCCGATGGTGGTTGCAATAGGATTGCTAGTAATAAGCAAGAATAAGTGCCAAAATCTTTTTTTCACTTACCACTAGCAATCCTATTGCAACCACTGTCCGGATCTGATCTGTTTCTCTTTGATCTGTTATGGAACTGTGACTCCATGGACTTAATTCGTCTTATGAGTGCATTCTTGTAAAGTATGTTCTCTTAAAGAATGTTCTCATTAGTGTGTTCTCATAAGTATGTTCTCATAAGTGCGTTCTCATATGCGTGTGCTCTTAAGTAATATTGTGTTGGCAAGATTCATTCTTGGCAAAACATGAATAGGGATTAATACATTATTGGCTGTGTGCGTTTTCTTGGAGTTTCTGGTTGTGCTTATTGTTGGTTATATGCATAGTCTTTAATTTAGTGATTCCTAGCACTTTGCTGGCTAGATAAAAGTACTTCAATTTAATAACTTTGCTGAAAATAATATGCAGCTGTGGACATAACATCTAAACCATCACAAGATGATAAATACATTTTGTTGTAAAAGTAGTATATTCAATTTTGTTTACTTGTGCCTTTTAAAGTTTGCAAGAAGTACAATTTTGTTCCTGTATATTGATAATTCAATTTTTGCCTCGCTTGCATTCTAACTTTACATACATTTTTTCTTGTTTAAGAACTTACCTAGATGACAAATATCAGTTTTAAAATATATAATGAGTGTTAGAAATGTAAAATGCAACATAAGCACAAGAAATCTGCTTCAGAATGAGTTTATAATTACATCCTAAATTGTGCTGATAGAAATGAGATAACTTCACTAACACAAAGTATTACTTACTGAAACTTGTTCTTATAATCTAAACTGGAACTTGTTCTTATAATCATAGCTGAAACTTCAACATAGCATTAAGAGAAATGTACCACAGTTACAGAACAGAATTAACTCCCTTAGGGATTAATTCCTCACAATGAGACGGTACTGTTAGAACCTGACCAGTCATAGTTGCACGTGCATAACTGATACATAGTTCATTTGTATTGGCAATTCTTAAGGACTAGCACTAGAGATTCAAGTGTGTATATATTATTTTGTAGTTTGGTAAATGCCAATTGCATATGTCTGGTATTAGCTGTTTGTTGACATTACATTTTGTTTCTGATGCTCAGTGTCAAAAACGTCTATAATAAAGTATACATTTCCTTGCTTGATCTCTTCTTGTTTGATTACCAAGTATTATTCTCTTTTCTTTGTTCCGCATTGGATAAACCTTTGCCCAGTATCCAACCAATGATCTTATTTCTTATCTTAGTTTGGCGTGTGCCTAACAGGTACAAAATGAACAACTAAATTTCTAATATAGATTGAGAAAACAAAAACTGATACTAAATAAAAAGTTGCAAAAATATTTTTTATTGCCTTAGATTTAACCAATACCTTGATTTTGTAATGACAATAAATAATAGACGGTTCAAGTAATCCAATTTAGAATGCTGATAAGATGACATATTTTTCATCAAATTTCATGGCCTGAATATTTTCTTGGTTTAGCAAAAGATAAAAAAAAATAGATCATGGCAATATAAATTTTGAAGTGCTGATTATAGCAAATACATTGTTTGGCAAGCAGCATTACTGCATACAGCATATTATGTCCAGTAGACTCATAGGTACCAAATTGCTTTAATTTCAAGACCAGGTAACAAATTTTAACTTAATACAAACTATTATACAGAATGTCCAAGCTGTTAGGATAAGTTATGAATTGATCCAGTTTAAATTATGTTTGAGAACTTTTCAGAAGTAGTTCATATAAGTACACATATTGGTTAGTACAATCTGAGATACACATTTAATTAAATTAACTATTTAAGTTGGTTTTGAATGGTAAATAAGTTATAGATTGATGTTTCCATTTCAATAGCAGAAGTGTACAAATACTGTTACACATTCTTCCTTTCAGACTTGCTTTTCAGTTCTACTTTCTTTACACTGTATTCAGCTTCAGTGCTTAGTCATTGCTCTGTACTTCTAAGTCTTTGTCCAAGTGTCAGCTCTTTACATAAGCAAAACTTGGTGCCTATGTAGTTTTTTTAGATGATCTCTACTACTTTCTTCTTTGAGCACTTTCTCTCAAGTACTTTGCTCTGTGGTACATAAATATTGTGTTTTCTTTTTAATGCTTTAATGGATAATAATTTTTTTCATAATATATCTTTTCTTTCATTATCTGTGATTTGTATTTATTTTATAGTTTCTTATCATTTCTATTCCTGATACAATCCTTATTTTGCTACACTTTCTTTTCTCCTTCATATGCTTTTGTACAGTATATGAGCATTACACTTTATTTAGAGTTTTTTGGAGATTTTCTTTTTCACTTTGGTCTTGGATTAATAAAAGTTTCATGTTTTGTTTTTTATTCTTGTACTTTTGGTTTAATTTGCTTCTACTATGGTAGGCTTGGCCTTTTTTTAAAATTTATTTTGAAGTCTTGGAATTTTGTACTTATTGTGTGTACATTAGTTTAGTGGTTTAGATCTACCAGAGTATTTTGAGCTCTTTTAACTTTCAAGTTTATTGCAATCACTCAGTCAATCAATACTTGTCAGCACATATTTTGCTTGATGGCAAAGCACTTTTAAACTTGTCTTCATCAGACTGAAAAGTTTAATTTTCAGTCTGAAACTAATGCATGTTTTAAAAGGATAATTAGGATGGATTTCTCCTGTGCCACTTTTGGCAAATAATGCTGAATTTATGCCATGAACTGGTACAAAATAATCTGTTTGGTATTTAAAAGTAATAGGTAAAAGTTTTAGGTGACTAGTTTTTGCTCTCAAAGACTTTTCATTTAATTTTTGATAAGACTTAAAGCAGCTGTTAGTCCTACCAAATAACTTAACAGATCTGGTTTCAAGAACTAATTGTAGACAAGACAAAGCAAAGACTGAGCAAAGAAAAAGCAGTACAGGAACTATAATGTACAGTATATTTATATTGCTGATTTACAAGACTGCTAAGGCTACTTGCACAATAAGAAATGAATCTTCAATTCAATACAATGTATAGTTTAAGCTCAAAAATGACTAGCCATAAATTATTGTTGAACTTAAATAATGATTTGCCACATCAAAAAAATACTTATTGAACCAATTTTAATCTTTATTGGATGTAGCAATCTTAGCAATTGGCTCATTTCAAGATTCTAATGTAAACAAGATAGCAATAGTCTCAACAAACTTTTCAAAATAGCAAATATGGTTTTATTCATTTTAAGGCACTCACAAATAAGCCAGATTTGTAGTACAGACACTCTATAACAAAAAAATTGATTCCTCTTTTAGCAATTAAAGACAAATTTAAAGGGAAATTTTTGAGTTGTAGAACATTTTTACTTACTAGCAATTTTATTTTAAGTTTAAAAACCACTTAATCATCTTTAAAAAATAGACAAAATGTAAGCCTGGTTGCAAGTAAAAAATCTTCCATTATGCAAAGAAGCAATGCAGTACTATATCTCTTTATAATCTGTTGCAGAAGGCACTTAAAAGTATACTTAATATCAGAGGAGATATTAAAACTTTATTAATGCAAACCTGATTATAAGTGATGTACTCAGCTAGTTACATATTTTAATAGAAAATACAAAAATCAAATTTATAAATCAAAGCCATCCACAAATGATTAGCAAAATATTTTTTTGTCACTCTTATTATTTTCATTTTTTTTATATATTTCAATATCTTGGAAAAAGAACCTGCATAGTTCAGTATTAGATATTTCAACCCCTGCTGGGCAAAACAATTAGTGAAGTTTAAGAAATGTTTACTAGGATTGCACAAGATTGAAAAGAAAAAAGCTATTTAAATATAAATATTATTTACTTTGCAGAACTAAAACAGAAACAATGCCAGAAGTCAAAGCAGAGCAAATGTCATAGAAGCATTGACTGGAATGAATTAGGCAATACATCAATATAAACACAATTCATTCCTTGATTTGTAATAAAATGCTAACGTATATTTTATGTTAAAATATACGCTATCTGTTTGGGATATATTAGGCATTCCTAATAATGCTGAGATGCCAATTATGTATGGAAAACAACAGCAGTATTTCATTTATCCTCAAATCCCTTATCAGAGAGAATGTAAGAAAGATATGAAAAGACAATTCAGGATGTTTAACCTTCAACTGGAAAGAGTTCCAGAGGTGAGACTTAATCTCAGGACCTTAAGACATAGTGAGATGTAATACCAGTCATAGAGCATTCACTCATCAAAACAGGACAATTTTAATTTTGTATTATTACTCAGGTTGTACTTTTTGGTGCTGCATTTTTGACAAGTATAAACGTGTTAATGCAAAACACTGTGGCACAACACAGCTGCCCACATTCTTGATAAGTTGATTATTCTGTCTTTGTCTGAGTTCAAATGTTGCTATAATTCAAAGACTGTAACTGGAAAATCAGCATGCTTACTGATAGTTAGGTCTTGATGGACGTGTATGTAGATGTTGCTTGCTTTGTTTACTATGAATTGAAAGAAGCTATTTTTGCACTACCATTGGCTGGATACAGTAATGTTGCTTTGCGGAAAGTTTTGACTAACTGTACTGCAGACTCAAAACAAGAGGAAGCTTTGAGTGCTTCTGAGAAAATAAAATTCATATCATCCTAGAAGGCCATTGAATTTAATACATTTGAAACAGCCTCAATAAGCAACATTGATTTCCACCCGAGAGTAAAAATGTTTAGATAGTACTGTTTATTTTTTGGTCAACTGATCACATAAGATAATGAACCTTAATTTGTTTAGTATATCAATCATTGGAAAAACTATCATACAAGTCAAAACTAGGCACAATCGGTGAAGTTTAGTTTTTGTTGAATACTCCTAGTGTAAACTGTACATAAATTGAACACTATTTGAACTATTGTACGTGTCTACAGTCACACTGACAAGATGAGATATACTTTTAGGCTAAATTCCTTCAAAGCGTTTCCCTTTGTTTGGTTTGAATAAAACAATTGGAGATCTAGGAGGCTTGTGTTGCTTTGAAGACTAAGCCCCAAATTTTTCTTTTGCTCATGCAATAAATGAGTATTGAAACTGTTGTTGTCCCTCGTTGTTTTGAGAATTTTGCTCCTGTTCATACACTCCCTCTTATGCATATGATCCAATCAATGATCCAATTAGTGCAACAGTTACTTAGGCAAATGAATAAAATTATGCAAACAGTATTGTATCATTTTATCAAGCTATTATGCTCATGACATTACATCAGTTCTCCATTGATACTAAACATAGTTTTATAATCCTGCTATGCCGGATGTTAATCAGCATTGAGTTGCATGTAGTAGGCAAGTTGGTGCTTTTTAAAGACTGAATTCATGGCTATTCATTAAATAATTCATACAAGAGTCCCGCTTGTATCATTCAAGCATCTGGATCTGAGATGTTGATGAAAGGCTGTAATAAAGTTTCTGACAGCTAAGTGTATGCAAAAATTTTAATTCTACTGTATTACAAGTATTTTTAACATATTTGGTTTGCAACATGTTTAGGGCTAATTTCTTTTTAGTGTATTTGTAGAATAACACACATTATTTTTTTGATGCCCTTATTTGCTTTTTAAGATTGGTGTTAATACATGCCTTTTCTGTATTCAAACAAATAATTCTTTTCAAGAAAAAGTAGTCTAATACACTCTGAGTACAATAATTTGGTTGAAAAAGGACATGATTTCTAAAGTACTTAAAACTTTTTACAGCTAATAATTTTTATCTCTTGGTAACAAGCAAGCCATGTACAGATTTGTTCTAATTGCCATGCCCTAATTACGGATGTATTTGAAGGGTCGACAAACAAATGTGCTGTGTTTAAATCTGTATAGCTTTGAGCCATGCTGTTACTGATTATTGAATAAACTCATTCGATGAAATAAAGAATGACCACAGTTGGTGAAATTCGCATTAAATTGAAATTTATCATGTTTACTTTTTTTTCGGTTGCTTCAAGACTTCTTAAGGTACTGATTTACTACAAGGCACCGCGCAAAAGTCTATTTGGTTGCATCAAATTCAAACGGAGCACCGGTGTTATGTAAAATATGAGCAATAAATATACGAGCTATTTATTTAATCAAGACAAAAAAACCCAACAAGAATGCATAAACATTTCAATGCTATCAGTAAAAACCTATATTTTTACAGCATTCTATTGGCTAAAAGTATATTTTCAACTACTTCGAGGACCCACTCGAAATTGTGCATCTGAGCAATACTCCTCATTAATTGTAATCGGCTTAATTGTTCTTCTCTTGTAAAACCGGCCTCTGATACTAGCTGGCCGCCGCACGGACACGACGTTTCAAGCGATCGTATTGCCACAATCTTACAAGTGGCACACCTGAAATAAAAAGCAATAAACTTACATTTGCATATATGCGCATGTAATGCACTTTGTAAATACTAATTTGTCGAGACCAAAGAATTAACTTGTTTATCAGAAAGCTGAAGCTGGACTTAGCAAACTAAGATTTGTTGGTCATGAGTGAAATTTGCTTTATCCGAAGTTTGCTGTAGTTAATAGCACAATTTATAACATACCAGTTAGCAACAAATCAATTTTTAATGCATAATGTTGGCATAGTTCATATACAGAAAAAATTCCTCTGTGAGCTTGTTAGACCTGCTTTTTGGGTAATTAAACTTATTAGTTACAATTTACGAGTTCATGTAGATAGAAAGTTAGAAAATCCAGGCAAAAGAATTTGTGCTGTTTCATCGAATTTCTACGAAGACTTCATTCTACAGTATATGTTGAATTTAGACAGGTGTACGTATACGTAATTGAGGATATTAAGAATGCAATGTGAAAAGGTAAAAAGGTGCATTTTCACTAAAAAAATTTACATAGAATCACGGTAGAGTAATATGCCCATGAACGAAAGCGCACATGTCCATGAATTCAAACCTTAAAAAAGCAAATGAATTCACTTGATGATGCACAGACATCAAAAGGCTTACTGTAAAGTGCAACAAAAAATGTTGCGAGAATTTCGGTAGTTTAGAATAAAAGGTAAACAATTCTACCAAATAAAAATAATACTGGTTTTAAAGTTCTAATCTGACTTGAAAAATATTTCAAAAGTTGACTGCGTTGTTGGGTAAATTGTAGACGCAAAAAGTCCTGCTGAACAATTAATAGCATTTTATACTTAAAAAGTAAATGGGAAAAAATGGTAAAAAAATAGAATTATTACTTATCAGTAGTTTCAAAGTAAATTGAAGAGAAAAAGATAATTATATCTTGTAGATTATGCATATCACAAATTCGAGCTCCAAGTTACACACAGACGCCATGTCAGACAGAAACAATGAAGGATTTCTAATTTCTAAAATTGTTACTTTTGAAGAGGCAATTACGAAATTTTCAAATTATTCAAGATATTATCTGATTTTAAATGGAAATAATAAATGAAATCGATATATTTATATAAATTGCTTGTTCGTTTTTTGTAATAATTTTGGAGTTACCTTCCATCGGCAAGCTGATACGTGGTAAAATTTCTCTCCAGAATTTCAACTAAACGTGCCTCAATGGCGTATACATCATGTTTGCATCCACATCGCCTGCATTGAAATATCTGCTATTTTTGTCGTTTTCGATAAATTTTTTACATTTAACATAAAGTCAATATAACTGATTGAGCTATCACAATAAAATAAATCCGAGTTGATTCAAGCTTCACACTACTGATGGAACTGAACTGAAATATCAAGATGGTATCATTTCCAAATCGATTACTTTCATTTTCTTACAAAAGTTGTCGCATCTTTGCAAAAATGTTAAAATTTGGATAATTTTTGAAAGTTTTAAAAAGATGCAAAATACTTTAATAGACTATTATTATGCACGTCCACCATATGAAATTGTATACCTACAAATCTATGACATCTTGAATATTAATTTTTATAGTAAAAAATGAAACGGAAAAGCAATTACCTACAACTCCATCGTAGAGAATCGTCTGAAGAAATAACTCCAGGGTCTCTGCATAAATCTAAATCTGTACAAAGCTGCAAAAAAATTAAAAAAAACATGACTTCTGTGAAAACAAAGTATTCTGTTGCAACAATCCAGTAACCAAATTTTCCAAGAGTAAGCATACCTTTTTCTAAAGTAGAAATAAAGATAATTTCTTGAATAATCTAGAAATAAACCAACATTTATTGAAAAAAAGCTCACAAAAAACCGAAACTTAAATATTTGATTGAAATTTTAATTCTATCCCAACTGTCAAGTAAACCATTCAAAGTATCTTAGAAAAATGCTATCTTTACTTGTTAATTAACCTAGAAGACCTGAATCTGATTCGGAAATAATACAAAATATATAAACTAGTAACATTTTTTTACAAATAATTGACTGTATAAATGATAATGATGAAAAAACAGCAGAAAGAGAAAACAAAAAAATGATAGATTACTACATAGTAAAATAATTCCTAGTATACTAAATTGTATGGCATCTAGTTCTCTGCCGAAATAAGGAAATTTCAATGAAAATTAGATACTTTCGTCGATATTTTTACATTACATCACTGGTATACTTTCATAGATTGCATTTCGCACCATGTGATCTTGACAAAAGAGTACGCATCCTTGTACTTTCATATAGTTACAAAAGATTTAAATTAAACTAGAACGAGACTCCTTCCAAATATCAACGTAACTTTATGAAATGCTCGATAAAACAAAGCTATATAGCTGTCACACTTCTAATGACACCGAAAGAATTTGATCGTGAAATTTTTGTACGTACCTGACAATGCGAGCATATAACATCTGGCAATACCATGTTCGAAGCAGGCTTTATATGAAGGCTTTCCTTAGAGAATTCTTTAACACCTAGGCTTGCAAGGGCTTGCTTTCGTAATACTTGGACCTTAAAAATATAAGAATTGCCCAATCAATAACAAACAATACGACATTTCACTTCAATAAAAAAAGAATAATAAAAAAACAATTTTAGCAGCTGTAACTCAATAAAGCCCATTTTACTAAATATTTGTAATCAACTAGTCAGCACAAATGTAAACTGCAGTAAGTTACTTCAGACATTACGTATTGCCCAGGACCACCGAAAAATTCATAGTACGCCGAAAATCTGAAGCTGAAGTTGACATGATATGATTTTTGTTTATAAGCGCTGATAAGCTAAAGTGAATTCATTACATCCAATCATTGCTGTCTTTTTTTATCATAATATGAACGGCTAGAACTTTTAAGCAAATAACTAAATTTTCTATTTTCACTAATTAAACCGCAATAATTTATTTAAATATGATGATTCACCACTATGAATATGAATTTCTTCGTTCTGGTAAGTATTCATCAACTGTATTATTAAACTTTCAGATATAGCAAATTCCGGATACAACAAATTGATTCCATGGTACCTACAGATTCGTTATATTCGAAGTAAGGTTTGCTGTCTAGCGCAATCATTCTAATACTTTAAAAAATGAAATTAAGCAGTTGCAATATTAATGTAAAGAATAATCACTTTTGCATATCTTACCTCCTGAGAAACAATTGGGTCCAATTGCAGAATAAGACATAATGCCTTTACAAATTCAAGGGCAGGCGTTCCAACCCTTTCATCCTTTACACCAACATAAACAAATAGGCCAATGTTATTCATTCATAAAATCGAAAAAAGGCTAAATTTAGCAACAAATGGATATTATACTAGACTAAGTTTTCAAAATATCAGCTATTATAGAGAGACAGCAGGGAGAGAAGATAGGAAAGACAGAGTTGTATTATACATTGAAGTACACAATTATACTTCAACATAGAATTCTTCTAGAAAACTGTTCTGTGGCTGCTTTTTCAGATAAAAGCTAGCACACTGGATAGTATAGAATACTAGTCGATATGAACAGATCACAGTAAAACTTGATTTCCCTTGCTCAATATCTAACACAGACTATTTATACATATTGATAGATATATCACATCTTAAACACTTTTAGTAAAACTTCCAATTGAATATAATATATTTGAGTAGCTTAAATAATCACATACATGCTGTAAATTACCTTGCTAGTGTCATCATTGTTGGATTCGTCAATAAGCTGTGACGACTCAATGATAATGGGTAAAACGCTTAAGACTTGTCGGGTCAAGCATGACTTCACGAGATCTTTCATGTACAGATTCATATCTTCCTTCTCTTCTTCTGCAACTTGACGAAGGCGTTCAGAAACTTCGATAGTTTTATCAGGGGTCTTTCGAATAACGTTTATCGTACACACATAAAAGAATGTAAAAAATTTCTCCAGATATTAATTTCAAAGACAGTGCCTTTTCTATATGCAAGTAAATACATACAGATCTAGCAAATTTCGAATATAACGAATCCACTTTCAAGAAAATTGTACGTAGGTGCACGTATAGGCAAAAAATACGATATATGTACTAGTAAGTCGAATAGTATTTAAAAAGAAACTTTGTATACTCATACATATATATATCGCAAAATTTAATTTTTCATAAATAAAATAACTGACAAATCAATGGATACAGGTACAGCTTGGTTTGCCAAAAGTTAATGATGATGATTCAATCAATATCCCACTAATGCATCACATACGAAATAAATATTTATAGATTCAAACCTGCTTGTTGGGCGTCGCATGCAATGCACCTAAACTTTCTAATGTCTGTTCATGTTTTTGCCTAGTTGACAGTGCCTTTTTCCTTGGCTGGTGAATGAATTCTGATATGAGAATTAAAAACCAATATTTTCCTCTGGGTGATAGCTGCTCCGATATATTCCAGTTTGCCAAAATACATTTACTATCCTAAAAAAGAAAAAAAATGTAAAATATGTATCTGTATTTGTGATTACTGTGCATTTATCGATGAGGTAAGGTAAAACTTGGATCTAATGAACTTGCTCATAAAAATTTCCTATTATAATGAGTAAACGAAAAATCATATTGTGCCAAGTTCAGCTTCAGATTTTCAAGCTTTAAAAATTGAAATTCAACCTCTTGAAAATTTGCCACACTCTCAGCTATTTCACTCTGGCTATCATTATCGCTTTCGATTTCCACATCGTATCTGCCTTTGGGACGGATCACTTGAATCGATTCATCCGAATCAGACAGGTTATCCGTATTGGGCAGTTCAGGTTCAATGACATCAGAAGTTTCAGAATCGTCATTAATGGAAATACCACCATAGTTTTCTTCGTCAAGAAAAAGGAACTAAAAAAAAATGTGCAATTTATAGACAGACATAATTTATGACATATATACATAAAATGCTAATTTCTCAATGAAAGTTACCAAAAATCATCCATGTCTATAGTGTGTATATTAGTATAAAACCCTAATTTTGTATGATACGATACATTTTCCTAAATTGAAATATAAAGCTTAAGAAATTAATGAATCACGGGGATATATGAGATATTTAATTGCATTTACATTATTTCATATACAGAACAAAGAGTAGATGCATGCAGATACTCTTATGGAAACAAGCATTGCCAAATATAACAAAATTTTCAATTTTTCCATGATAAGATTACATTCAAATACTCGAGTAATTTATGCATACAGTACAGTCTCATTAGTCAGGCACCTAGCTACTCCGAATACCTTAGTAGGCTGGACAGTTGGAAATGTATATTCGGACACCTTCTTAAATTGGACATTTGAGCACTTGACAATGAAATATTCGACATGGGAGGTTTCTGTACAAAAATATTTTACATACGCATACAGCCATTTTATTGTGAAATATTTAGCACCTGTTCTATAAACTGCGGTGCTTTAAGCTGTAATTTCCCAAATATCTTTCTTGATACTAGCGTTTCCACAATAAATCGCACATACTCCTTAGCAGATTCCACATCAGTCTAAAATCAAATGCACATATACATATGAAAAGTATGTAGGAGGCTCTTGATTGGACAGGAATCAACTTAGTTTACCCTTCGAATGTATATTTCTATTTTCCCACTTAATTATTGAAAACTCTTCATCGCAGTTGAATAAAGATGCTTGGCGCAATGCACACCAATAGGAAGATAAAATGCACATAAATATATCAGTATGCATACATTAATATAGAGACAAGTATAAAAAGATTGATTATTTAAAAAAAATTGAGCTTCATATCATCTAAAAAAGTTTCGTCAGGATTTTTTAAAACCAATAATAAATATGCATCAAATCGAGCATCTGTACAAATGTACATACAAATACATGGTTATAGTAATACCTTGTTGGTAGCAATAATTATTCGATAAAAATTGGCGAAAACAATGGTGGCGCCCAATCGTTGAAGCTCGTCAATATAGCGAGCAAACACCTACATGTTTACAATCAAATAGATAAAATTGTTATATTCTTTATGTTTATAAACATGATATTAGATAGCTTCTATGCAAGTTAGTTCGATTCAATATTCAGTAAAGCGTAGAAAAATCAAGTTCGAACGCAAATTTTATGCAATATTCTATATATAGAAAGACAACTTGTAAAAGTTGACAACTATGTATATGAGTATATGGGTATATGCACTGTATAGAGAGATTTTACCACCTGCATATACAGATGTGTACTCCTCTGTATACAGGCATAGAAACTACATTTATAAATATACATTCGTATGAGCGAATATACATAATTTAAATCGCACATACATGTATATGCATGCATATACGAGTGACTACACATATTAAGTAGTTTTTGTGCGCATTTACCTTTGTCATAAGTCGATGTACAAGTCGATGCAACAAGGGATCTTGCATTAATGACTGTCTCGAACATATCCAACGATAAAAATTGATCAATAATTTATCTGCTGTTTTCAAATCGGAATCTGCCAGCCATTGATTGACCAAAATCTGCAAAAATATTAACAATAAATATATAAGAGAAATTCACACATATTAAACATTGAAGTGCACATTTACACTTTGTCATAGTGGCTATGATAATGGATTGCATACTACAAAATATATAAATTAGACTTAGCTAGAAAGACCATAACATATTGAAGAAAAAATTCCATCTGGTTGCATTTGAATGTAAAAAACTATAAACATGATAAAAATACGCATTTTTCGAGCAAAACAAAGTATTTACGCTCTTCGAGCATACAAACAATTCAAAGGATTTATTTACTTTAAAGGATTAACAAATATGTAGCTATGGTGGTATAATACACCCATGAATCACTTTTTTATCATTCGTTTCTTAAATTCAATCAACTAGTACCTATCCTACTGGGGTGGGTCCTTACTACAAATCCTCTCACATATATCCAGGACTTAGCTAATAATATCCGAATCAACTTCAAATGGCCGATATTACAAGATGAATGACCAGAAATTTCACGGGAAGGAAATATAAATTACAGTAAACTTGTGATACAATGAATTTTCACTTTCAATGAATGAACAAAATAGTCATATTGTGCCAAGTGTAGCTACAGATTTTCGGATATAACAAAATTCACTGTATAATTACTGCTTTATGGAAAGAAAAAGGTACGAATACAAGAGAAGAAGATTCGGTTGACAATGAAATAGTGCTTGCCACGAATACTTATATACATATTTAAAATGGGGAGTCATTAAATTCAAGTTCGAATTTCAAATAGTCTCTTGCATCAGCTCACAGTTCGGCTTCAATAATTCAATATGCAATATGTACATGATTCATATATATATTTAGCATGCATAGAAAATTTCATAGGTAATCCCGAAAGATTTGCTGTAGTAATCTAAAGTTTCTTTATTGATATTAGATAACATGTACAACAAATTTATAAAAATACCTTGAGTATTTTGAAGGCACCAGCAACTGCATCATTGTCGCTGCCTACTACATTACCAGCACTGTCATCTCCAAACAATTCTGAAGAATTGCTAGCCCCGAGCATAGCCTGTAGACATCCACACACTCTCACATTATTGAGCATGAAAAGGAAACATCTAATAGTATATATATATATATATATATGTTGAAATTTTATCATTGCTTAGAATGACCTCAACAATCAAGTCTAAAGTGTACAAATTATTTCATACTGGATTCAATGAGTACGAATGCTGTGTGCAATGCATATTATATTGAACTTAATTTTAGAACAGTAATTAAAGTCGGGTATATTACTGAAAAGTACAAAATTTAGTGAAAGTACAGAATAATAGGCCTTCAAAATCAATTTAACCATTTTGTACATTTCAGAAACTATTCTGATAATCAATAATCGACCTTTCTACAAAAATGCTCATAACAAGCTGAAAAGTAAACAATATTATGTTTCTGCCCATTCAAAACTTTTTTGCAAATTTTGTATTAATTGCTCTTAAAATCCTTTTTTAGTTCAATTGCTTTTTCTACAAATTCAGCAGATATCAAGCATACATTTATTGTAATATACAACAATAAATGATACTTGAAATGAAGCTGTTAATATCAATGTGTACATTTGCTACAGCTGAAATTAACCCCGAATTTAATCTTCGTACATTATTTACATGCTAAATCTATAATTATTTAGTCATCCATCTAAGTACGCACTATCAGCTATACCCTTCTTGCGTACTTAATTAAATGCTAATTGCATAATTTATTCTACCTAACACATCCCCAGAAAATGGGCAAATAAATTCGTAATAATTAATCTGAGAACAATATTTCAAAATGCAACTGCAAACTGATTGGTGAATCATCCTTCTTTTGCCCCTTTTAATCAAATATGGCAGTTGGATAGCTAAAGGGTTGAAATCTATGCTGTTTTTACCTCAAGGTCTTCCAGCTCACCAACTTCAGCTACACTATTTACCCCTAACCCGAACACATCAAGCTTAACGCAGACATTTCTGTATGCTCCTGGTACGCAAAAAATAAGCAGAACATTATAGCAAACTTTGGATAGAAGGAATTCTTTTTAAACGAGTTTTCACTCATAACGAATGAACAAAAAAATTATATTGTGCCAAATTAAGCTACAGATTTTCGGATATAACAAAATATTTGGGTGGTTCAAACAGATTTGCAGTATCCGAAGTTAACTATATAGTTGTAGGTCCTCAGTAACTTTTGCATTATGTTAATAAAAATCTCCATGTGGCTCAAGATTTATATAGCTATATTTACTTAATTTTCAGGCTTAAGAAATCATTATCCTGAAACGCCAGAGGCATCGCCACTCAATAAATACACTTGATCCTAACCTTATTGCTACCAATACGGGCATCCCATATGTACCCCGAATTAACCCAATATCTCGAAAATTAACTAATATAACAATAAAATATTCGAATATAAAGGCATATATGAGACCTGCGAATTGAACAGAGAATGAAATTGATGATTGACAATCTATAAATAGATGATAAAAAAAATAAAGATACATCCTATTATTCGCTAGCTTTACTCTCCCCCAACATCCCTTTTCTAGTGTGTCTCGATATCTCTTATCTGCTACATTCGATTAACTGATATGCACAGTTTTCGGAGTAGCTGATAGTATCAATTATGGAATATTAACTGCATATATATATATATATATATATATTTGTTTTATTACCCGACGTCTTGATATCCTACTAAATTACTCTGCCCACTTTTTATCCTAAATTTTGGCTCTAGTCGGGCAAATTCAGTACTCTGAAGATTGATATGTAAAGTTCAGCTGGATAAATCAATACATCTCATTGGATGAAAAAAACCATTAACCGCATCAAGTGCATAATAGAAGTAATAACACTAATATGTTTTTACCTGGGTTAGATATAATGGGACTAGGTAAATTTTCAGCCCAAACCTCTGCTTCGGACCCATTGATACCCCCTAAATCCGGTTTAGTCGCCTCGCTTGCCCACAGTACGTATCGATTATGCTAATGGATAAGAGCAAAACGTTTCATATCTTTTTGTAACCAATTAATTCATTATGGTGATATGAAAACTCTATAGAAACATATCCTGTAAAGCGAGTTGTCAATACAATCTGCAATCAATTTCGAACATTTAATTGGGAAAAGAAGTGATAAATGATATTCGGTAGCGAAATTAAGATAACTTAATAAAGTGACAGTTCAGTTGAGTTCAGTTCAGTGAACAAAAAAAATGAATTACAATATATTTAAATGTATAGAGCAGGTTGGTCGAGGTAATTGAAGGCTTATATCAGCTCAAGACAGGCTGATTCATAGTAATAATATATCCTGAATTTGTAATGTTGAGCCTTTACAAGGGAAAAATTAATTCAACGTATGCTTATATGAAAGTATGTATTCATGTAGGTACATCAAGGTAGCAAGCATTACCTGAAGTAACCTCGAAAATAGCACATCAGCAATTGTGCAACTAACATCGCATCCTAAATTCGAAATGGGTATTTGCGAATAGCGAGCATTTCCTATTCTCTCTGCCAGCCAAGGTTTTGATTGCAAAAATCGCTGTAAATTAAAAAATAATCTTATATACATAGTTACTACAGTAACATATATATATATAAATATATCACAAGTTGATTAATCAACTTCACATGACAGTTTCAAAATTACCTTTTAAAATTGACACATATGTATGGATGGGAGCGACAATCAATATAGGAGCTTAAAATAAGCCACTAGGCTGTGATAAGAACTGAGCATTGGACAACTAAATGGTCAACTTAATGCACGAATTGATCGATTTGTTACTTCAACATTGTTTAGACCAGTTATTGATAGAGGACAGAGATGCAAAGAAAGCAGAGAGAAAATTAGCAAATGCAGAGTGATGTGATAAAATGAAGTACATAATTATACTCCAACATAGAATTGTTCTAGAATATAATTGCATATTCAAACAATTGCTAGTATTCTTAACTGTATACTAGTCAACATCAAAATAAACAAATATAACTTGGTATGACGAGCGATATCTCAACAATGAGCACCTTTAATAATTTCAATTAGCATAGGAACTGCATATTCAAATAAGGCTAGTATACTGGATTGCATAGTACACTTGTTAGGATTCACATAAATAAATATAACTAGGCACTACTAGCAAAATTTTTACACAATTTCATAATTACCTGCAACATTCTTTGCCCAGAAAATGCCAGCCAGCCAACTGCAGGATAGCTAGAATCATCCACATTGCTTGGCAGGGAAATTGTAGGAAAATCGTTAAGTGTAGGAACAGATCTTCTCAAAACTGTAGGAGGCAATGGCGACTGAGTCAGTACCACAGTAGGTCCTAAGCACAAAAAAACATTCATATGTTAAGCGCAAAATAAGACCTGATACATTAAATCAAAATTTCAAAAATATTTTCTGTAGTAAACTTTACTTAAACATTAAAAGAATACACTTTAAATTGTCACATATAAAGCTAGTTCATTTCTATTAAGCTATATTTGAAGATAATGTACTTCATCTAGCCATCAACATTCACACCTATCGCTAGCCATTTGTTTGGCCTGTAACCTTACCCAGCTATAGCTACCATCTTCTACATGAACATTTTTTAGAACTTGATTAATACATTCATACATAACTCTGTTCAAATACAACCCGAGGCTTCATAATAAACTAAAATTCGGAAAAAAATGACAGAACAGTTAAATTTGAATGTAACTGACGACCCTGAAGTCATTATAGTAAATTAAACAACTAATGTAGTGACTCTTTTGTAACATTAAAAATACATGTACTTGAGTTATTAAAGAATTGTTACTATTCTAATAGAACATTCTCTAGTATTTCCCCAGTTAAACGAGTTAGAGCTACAAAATAGCTAGCTGTATGAACCCTGTTTAGCTTGTCACAATGAAGAAGTAGCAATCTGTAAAAACTATTTAACTAGTTACGGTTAAGAAATAGTTAGCTGTATAAGATAGGCTACCTAGACGTTGGCTCCCGTACAAGAGCAAAGCAGCATTGGCACTTGAAAAAGCAGCTTCCATAGAATCCATGTAAGCCGTTTTGAAACTGTATTATTAATGTTAATAAATCAAAAATGAAATTTTGAATACATTGATACAAAAAAAATTGCATTGAGTCACAATTATGACCAAATCGATTCATTTCAAACGCAAATGAAATCATTTACAAATGGTAAACCAAAATTGTCCAAACATTTCAAAATACATATAGATACAGTTGAAAGTTTGATATTTTTGTAAATTTAAAAAAAACCCTGAAAATCGTAAATTAGTGGATCTATCAATATTTCCTTTCAGAACAACCAATTTTGATACGATGAACTCGCCCATTTTTTACATAGATTACATATACTTCAGGGGTATAAAAAGAGAAAAATTCATAGTATACCTAAGCCCTTGTGAGCAAAAATTAACATCTATACATAAAAGCTGTTAAGATATTGCTAGCTGAGTTTAATTATATACCAGTTTGCATTGATGTAAACTCATATACTATACCATCCAGTATACTAGCTTTTATTTGAAAAAGCAGCTACAGAGCAGTTTTCTAGAACGATTCTATGTTGAAGTATAATTGTGCACTTCAATATATAATATAACTCCGTCTTTCCTATCTTCTCTTCTTGCATTTCAATGCACAATTAAACAAAGAATAGATCATTTGAACAAGCTCATATTTAAAGCATAACTGAATTTGATATGTTTCGTACCTTATCTCTCCATGACATATTACATAGTTTCCGAGATTTAGTTTAGATTTTGACTTTGGTTGTAAAAACATTTCAATTCTGATGATGATAAATATCCGGAGCAATAGACAGGCCAATTCTCAAAATAAGAATTTCTTTATATTCTTCAAATATATACATACATCGAAAAGTTAAAATCAATGTAAGTTATCATTAAACAATGTTCAAAGTTGCGGAATAAACTTAGAATAGCGCCTGTTATCGATAGTAAATGATAGACAAAGAGCGAAGAAAAATCAACAAAGAGAGAAGACATAGCAATTTTAAAAATTGAGGTATGCTTACATTATACGTAACATAAGCAGCACTATAGAAACTTATTCTGCTAGTGCATATTCTAATAACTACTAGTATACTGAATGCATACTACAATACTAGTCTACATCAATAATATGACCAAATTACATAGTAAAATTAGACATGGTCGGTGCTACCACATTGATGCTAAGCAGGGGATAGAGACCAGAATGTATATGATAAAGGTACATAGGTATGCAACAATGGATAATTTACAAACCTGCATACGCTGCCTTCAGGAGCTCCGGACGACTGAAACAATCGCTTCATATTCATTCTCTCTCCACCTTTAAACGGATCCACAAACCAAATACTCGCTTGGGCCGAGATAGGCCCCTCAGAACAGCCAAACTCCTGGATTTCGTCTCCTGAACGAGGGAGGAATATCCCTACAATACCCTTCTTCCCGGCCCGCGAGTGAAAAAAATAGGCCGTTCTAAGGCCCGAGGAGGTACTCAAGTATGGCTGAGAAGCTCCCGCCGGCACCAATTCCATATTCTTACATAAAATTAAGCAAAAATATTATGCATAGTTACTTTCAGCATAAAAATCCTACAATCTATCTGTCAAATTAACAAAAATGGTTCTAGAGTTTTAGAAATTATTCTGAAATATGACTTTTAAACAAAACTCAAAGTGAACTGTACAGTCATCGAAGCACATTTTTGCCTTTTCATATCCTATGAAATCCCATATCATATCTGACATATTTCTAACTCTCGGCGTAGTCTCTGATCCCAATTACTGCTTTCATAAAATTTTCTTCTTGTGAAATCGTTCTGTAATGACATGAACTACACATTTACCAAATATGGCTATAGTTTTAAGTTCCGAATGTAGATACATCCATAAAATACAATGGATTAAAATTCAAATCCACACTATCATAAGAATGAGTCAGTAAAAGTTTAAAATTGACTAAACTCGATTGAAAAGGCAATATACCTATAGTTTGCGAGGTACTTGAGAAGGAAGCAATCTAGAGCAGAGATATAAGCAAGAATAACTAAGAAGCTAAAATAGTAAACCAAAACTGTATACTCGTTGCATGTATAGCAAATACTGCTCATTTAATTTGATGGATCGGATCGGAATAGAGTAGTATACAATCCAGTATGGCAATAATCATGGAACACACAGTTACAGGACATTATTCTAGAAC
This sequence comes from Vaucheria bursata, assembly GCA_032358265.1. Lineage (NCBI taxonomy): Eukaryota > Xanthophyceae > Vaucheriales > Vaucheriaceae > Vaucheria > Vaucheria bursata. Next base: position 23,765 of record JAULBW010047558.1, read on the forward strand.
AAATCAAACAAGAATCTCTCTGTAGCTCTATCAGCAATTTAGCAAAATTAACTAAGCAGTACTTGATGACTATGTCAAAGTTTTTGGAATAGTAAATATTATAGATTGGAAACGCACAGAGATGAGAAAAAGAATACAGAATAATATAATGATGTAAAAACGCGCAACACAATGTTGAACAATTTCTATAGCTGTAATTCAATAAGGGTTACTACACTAAATATACATCCTAGTAAACTAGTCAGTATCAATAAAAACTAACATGTAATGAACTATTCTGGATATGTATGCTAATAAACTAGTCAGTATCAATAAGAACTAACATGTAATGAACTATACTGGATATATATGCTAGTAAATTTGTCAACTCCAATATAAACTAGTATGCAATCTAATATACTAGATATGTATACTGTTAAACTAGTCAGTATCAATATGAGAACTAATATGTGATCGTATAATGAACGGCTAGCACTATCTTTAACAGAACATAGCAAATATCTTTTTATTTAAATGGCGTTCTGGGCAAAAGTTTTTTATCAGTGCGGAAAAAATAGAAAAATTGTTACCTTGATAGAAAATTTTTCTGATTGCTGTGCAGTATCAAGCTTTCTCTTTACTCTGGCAATACAGCCTAGACTCATTATGGCCTTAAACATAATAGGAGTTTCCAGCTATACAAATACACAAAATCAATTCAAGTGTGATACCTGTAAGTGATGAAGCTATAGTTTAAATGATACAACACAGCTGCAGCGATAAGAAAGAATAGCTCACATAATACTTCACATGATTGCTATTCTAGAACATTATGTGTTCCATTTAGTTTAAAAAACAATTGCCAGTATAATATGTAGTCTACTAGCTATTATAAGCATATTATTCAACAAAGTGAGACAATCAAACGTATATGTACAGCTCGATCAATACATATTCTTTTATCATGGCATAACAATTATATAAAAATTCGAATATAAAATATCAGAATTAATTAAAATAACTGAGCGAACTATAGTCGATACTTTCGTAAAACGAAGAAAATATAAAAAATAATTCTATTTTATTATTTATGCATGAATATAAGAATGTTCTTATCTGTGTACGTATCTGCATGCATGAACGTACGAATGTATGCATTACCTCATAAACACCCTCTACAGCAGAATCTCTAAGAATTTCAGACACTTCTCGAGTATTTTGCTGATATCGCTGTTCGCTCATAGTCACCTGAAACAAATATACATTTACGCATATAAACAAAAAGACAATTTTCGAAATAAATCTCTAGTATCTTCAGGTAGCAATAAATTTAAAAATTCGATTGCTTTCTTCTAGAACAAATATCTACAGAAAATAATTAAAAAATACGATTAGGAGTCACCAAATTGCCGAGAGAAATCTCAATTTGATACTTATTAATTTGTATGGCCACTAGATGCAATTGGGTAACATATATATATAAAATACCTAGTAGACTATATAGTATATTGGCAACAACATTGCATGCAATGCAATACAAAGTGCTACAAAATTGTTCTGCAATTATTCTAGAATAATATTCATGTTGAAATATATAGAAAAACTTTACTTTTTAACCTCAAAACCAATAAGAACAGTACATAATACTTAATAAGTCCTATTAGAGTTGATAACCTTCTTCGAACTTATTCTTAGCATTGTTCCCAGTATAATGAACTGCATAAAATACATCACTGATGAACAAATACAGGATAAAGACATCGAAAATGAGGCAAATAGCAATTGTTCTTGGACTTTGAAAATGTGAAATTGTATCGATTCTGCTATCTTATTATATGTTGCTCTTCTATTGTATCACTCATCACACAATGAAGGCTAAAAAATAGCATTGTTTTAGTTGCGATATTTATGAGTTAATGATATGTTCATATTATTCAAAGGACAATACTTACTGTACTACATAGCATTATAAAATTTCAATATCCGATCTCGAATAAAATTCGTGTTCAAGAAGGTGAAATAACGTTTATGCATACTTTTTACTTTTGCATAAAATCTATATCGAGATATTCTTCTCTTTTTTTCAGTTACTCAGTGATATCCTTTCATTCATATAACATTGCACAAACATCCATAAACGAAAAGGTAATCTTTCCTCATATGCACCTTATAATAAACTTCAAATATAATCAATAGGTCGGAACCACCGAATTAATTCATTTTTATATCCAAAAAATTAATGCTGGATTCAACCCAATATATTTTTAATTAATTTCCTGTAAGTGAAGATTCGTTGAAAGAGATTCGACATATCCAAAGTTTACTATATCAATCATATTTAATTATTCTGTACCTTAATAAGAAATGGCGAAGGCCGCGCATGAGGCAATTGCCGTGACACTAAGTTCCCCCCTAAAATATGCTTTTTTCTCTCTTCTATAATGTTCACATAAAATTCTCGGGGGACTGATATAGGGATTTTGCGAAGGTCTGAGCGGCCAATAAGAGCCCAAACATACAATTCTCCTGGAAAATTACCTTCTCGAATTTCAATAATCTATGTAAACAGGTGGAGTAAAAGTCGATGATTGATTTAAAGTTGGCATTTATCTTGAGTATTATTGAAAACAGATACATGCAATACTTTGAAAATGCACATCTATGTCATCTTGTACCCTTAAAAAAGGTAAATATTATATTCCTACATTGACCCCCTAATTCGGTCACAAATGAATGGTCATACTAAATTTTGCGTGTCTTTATTTGAAACGAATAGCTTTTCGTACATTATCCATAACTTCGACCTTTTGTTTGAGATATAATTCCAGGGACAGTGCAGACTTTTAGGCAAAACACACCATTTTGTTGCTGATTTCATCAATAAAAGAATAATAAAATATGACATCAATTCGTCTTTAAATTCACATATGTAGGAAGACAAGTATCTTAATCACGAAAAGTTCCTTAAGAATTTCACTCTTTTGTGAAATTCTTCAAACAAGCATTGATAATGATTTCAACGCAGGAAAATAGGCTTTAAAGACTGGTTGGTTGCCGTCGAACGATTCACTAACGCTGCCTAGTGGACTAAATTTGATCTAGCCAATTCATAGAGTTGGCTACACACTTCCATAAAATGTCAAGTTTAGACGGATATTGTCGAATATGATTGAGAGAGCATGAAATCTCAATGACACCTAGAAAGCTATGCATGCGCATATGTCAACACACCTGCCATGTAGAGCTAAGCAAAATATCTCGAGCACTCTTCATGTACCCCGATACTCCCTTACTTATCCCTGTATTTTTGATCAAGTTGTCATCACGAAAATGCTTAATGCTATTTTTCGGCCATAATTCATCGTCGTCACGTTTTCGCTTACGAAGATTGGCCCACTTTTCCTTCTGAAATACCAGCCATCCAGCAAAATCTTCTGCCCGGTCTGGGCATTTTTTTGGCCCCTCCATTTGGCTTACAGGGGTAGGAGAGGGGGTAAGCGAGGGGGTCGAAGGGGAAATTTGAACGGAGGTCTGACCCTTTACACGCCTGTAACAAAATTTGAAAAATTCATATTCAGCAGAAAGCGATAATATTTAAAATATATAAGCTAATAATCAGATAGTGTGCACTTGAAGCTCTTGATTTCAAATTTCTAAGTTGGCAAATCTCAGAACAGTTCGATATGGCAGTTCAGAGTGAATCGTCCATAAAATATGAACAAGTAAAAATAATCGATTAAAGCCTATATAATACATCATTATTCATGACAGAAAGATTTTTAATATAAATATCTTTTCATTCAGTTATTTTCCTAGTACCCTTAAGATCTATGTATGTTTGAATCCTGAGAAACGAACACGTGAATTCGAAAAAAACATACCAAATTTTGCACTTTTATTAAAGCAAAAATGACCAAACTTTTGATGCTATCCTCAGATTCCTGCACTAGAATTCTACATATTTCACTTGGTATAAAAGCTTGGTATACCTATATACCATTTCAATAAGAGAAAGACTCAAAAAAGAACATTTTCAAAAAATAGCCATTAATCAAGTAGTTTTCTATCTCAAAAACCAGTAAAAAATTTAATTTAGATAGTAAAAAATTTAATTTAGATAGTAAAATTTTGTGAATTCAAATTTATGCAATTAACATTGATATGTAATATAATACCTAAAGTGAATTAAAACTGAGATATTCCATTTATCCACATACATCCCATGATAATATTATATCATTAAAAAATCAAAACGAAAGACCAAATAAATATCATTTAGCACCTATGCACAATGGGAAGAGGGGTAACACCCCCCCTAACTTGCCCCTTTACCGTATCTTCAATGTCTCCAAGAGCACCACCATCATTGGCCCCAGATTGAAGTAACGCAGGGGGATTGCTAGAGGCGCTAAGAAACATGCTCTTAATGCTACGCTGCTTATACGTATTGCCTTTTTCGCGAACAACTCTAGCCAGCCAATCGGGGTGAGGTAAACGTGGGATTGGATTAGGAATTCCTTGTAATGCTGCTGGTATAGTGATAATCTAGAAAAAGAGAAGGAACAAATATTTGAAATACCTGAGTCACATATGACTATTAATATAATGAACACATACGTACATACTGACAGACATCCTCATAAAATATTCCATAATATTATGCATTCTGTTGCACGGAAAAATTGCTGTACAGCAATAATCTTGTAAACGTAGCAAATAAAAAGAATGAATCAACTAGCCTGTATTTACAATTGTTCCTTTTTTGGATATTTTTTATTATTGTCTGTAAAAATCAAATTTTTCAAAATCAATCATATATGTAATAAAATTCATCTGACAGTTCATGTACAATTAATATTGTCCTAAAAATCAAAAAGAATTAACCGACCAACGAATGACTACTAGAAATCTATTTTTCACATAAACAACAAACAACTTGTCCTGGTCTAATACGTTCATTTCTGTTGGAAACTCTATTTCCAGAATAGTTTTGAAAAGTTCAAGAAGGCTTGACCTCTTCGTCTATTTTTAAATTGTACCACACAAACTAAACTATATACATATCAAATAAACTACATACAATGTAAAAATATAAATAGGCATATACCTTTTGAATTGTTTTTGCAAGGCGCTCTCTATAATACCCCCAGTCTAAAATACTTCGAAGATCAAAACACTCCATGGATGAATCCTAAATTTATAGAAGAGGAAAAAAATAAAAATAATTATAAAAAGTTAAATAAAACAAAAATATAATAAGAAAAAAGAGAGAAAATATGCAGAATTCCTCAACAAATCATAGAAAACATCTAAAATCATGCGAATTAAATTGATTTAGGTCATTGTTCAATGTGATCGAGCAAAGTAAAGTATGCTTAAGCACACTAAAATCGAATCCTTTCTTAATATATCTTGATTTCATCGATGTATTGCTAACGAATGAAATCAGTTTCAAATTAAACAAACTTTAAATCAATTGCTTCAATATATGTAAAAAGTATTTTTCATGAAAAAATGAAAAAAATTGGAAAAGAAAATATAAAAAGTATATAAACCTTTAGCCATTTCCTCAGAAAATGTTTCATTACTGCAGGCTCCGAGCTATACATAAAAATATACATAATGAAGCTAAACAAGCATATATATATAAATACAATAAAACCCAAAAAATCGAGTCTCATTGGGACAGACCATTTTGTAGAGTCGAACAGTTAGAAAAAATATGAAACATAAAACTTCAAAATTTTTGCATTTGGGAAGTTTTCAGCATAAATATTTAGGTGATGGTTTTTTTTTTCTAATTACGCGAAAAAATTTCCTAACAATGAACAATTAAAGCCTGAAAGAGGTTGGAAAAAAAACTTTTATTAAACAATTTTAAGTAAAGATTTACTGAAAGAATTGCAGTAGTTTCTTGGACATGAATTGGATATATTATTTTTTTTTATAGAAAAATTTCAAAGTTAGAAAACGAGCTAGAAAAGTATATGCTCAGCACATTTGATGGTCAATATCTCTTACAACTTACCGATGCAAAAAGCAATCACACATATATATTTAATAACTTTCAACTAATTTCAACACACCACACAGAATGAAAAATGCAGCCGTGCTAGTTTCATATTTTTTAGAAATAAAAAAAATTTCATACATTTTTACCTAAATATAGCAGTAGGGATTGCTCTGTCAGTTACTGGAGCGCCATGAGGTTTACTAGCTATAATAAGTCTGCAATTAAGACCCCGGTCTTTTATCATTTCTGCCCCTAAAAAATCAGCCAGTCGCCTTGCAGTAGTAAGACTAGTTCCTTTCTGATCGCCATAATCTCCGAGTTCTCGAGAAATCGTTTTGTTTTCACTAATCAACTATATTTAGATAAAAGTATACATATTTTCATAAAAATTAAAAGATCCACGTATAAATCTATGAGGACATCAAATTTCTGAGCATGGCTACTACAATGAGAAATGAAGTTACTGAACGTACAAATATTACATATAAATATATATATATATATATCAAAAGACTATTGATCATGCGAACATACATATGCATAAAAATAAAATCAAACATACATTTTAGGTATGAATGTATTCCCAAATATTATTATATATGCACATAATCATATATATATATATATATAATGTATTCAAATTGTATCATTTGAATGAAAAACTCCTTGCAAACACTAAATACAGGTATTTCATATAACAATATAATAAATAAATCAACATCATTGGTTGATAACTTGTCCAATTAAAAACGTTAAATCACAGTTTAAAAGTATACTTTACCTCTAAAAGTTCATCGTCTGCTATATTTTCACCTTCGCTATCAAGCACATCAAGCCAATACGTCGCAATTTCAGAAACAGCCTCATAGCACTAGAACACAACCAGAAAAGCACTTATGATTCTTATTATCATTATATATCAAACAAGAAATTTTTTCTAAAATTGTATTTTCCTCTAAAAATCTGTTAATTCCTTTTTAAGTTTGATTGAAGAAATAGAACAAAAAAATGAAAAATGTATAAAAGAAAAAAACAGGGCACTTTATGATATCCCGAATACTCTACTTAGCGAAAAAATGTTAAATTCACTATTAAATGCGTTACAACAAGCATAGTTAGAAAAAAATCAAGATAAATTTTTATCTAGTAGTAGGAAAGCACAACCAGCATGTCGACGCAAACAACTTTAAAGATTTTTTTAAAGAAAAGCATCCAAATTGCGATGTGCATTCATAAATTACGAACCCATGAATTCGAATAAAGACAATCAAATTTATACGTTCTGAAATGCACAGATGGCTTGACACTTAATGGCATTGGCTTACCTTCCATCCAATAAAATCAATTGATTTATCAATTTCAACTAAATATATAGGTCTCAAGTACAGTAAATTTGTCCAACTAATGTAAAACTCATCACGAAAAAAACTCTGCTAAACGATGGGGTATTATTTCAAAAATCTTAATCTTGATACTATTTGATGAAAGTAATCATTTTAAGGCAAACACGAAATAAATTTTTTTTACCTCTTGTATATTTTCACCTTCCAAAAACTTTTCGAAAACTTGACTTTGAAAAGCTTTCACGATTTCCAGCTCTCCTCTGCGTTTTAATTCGAATCCTTTGAGTTCGGCAAGGGTACCGTTAGGATTAAATACGGCATATCGCTTTTTTAGCAGTTTTCCTTCTTCAGTAGAGCTAGGTATAACCATGCATCGGTAAGGACCATCGACCTATGCATAATTCATCACATTTATTTCAACGGATGAATTTATGAATCTCTGTGTGCACGTATCAGTATGTATTTTTAAGTAATATACTAGCCTTACTTTTAAATAGGTGATATATATTAAAGCCAACAAGTGATGTACACAACCAAGTATACTAGACATGATAAACTGGATAAAAAGCTACAAAAACTTTTCTAGAACATTATAATTGTGCATTTTGACCTTTAAAAGTATTCCTTTGTCTATTCTTCTCTCTACGCGTTTGCCTTTCTCAGTGGCTTTATCGTCCATGATTATAATACTTTTTGTAGGTCTACCATAATGTAGCATGGAAATAGTGCGTCGATAAAAGAGAACTTGAACTTCAGTTAGCATCAGTTGTTTAAAGATAGCATATTCAACGTATCACTTGCAGCCTATACATCAAATGCGTAATATTCCTGCATCGCATAGTATTGCTGTATGGATCAGCTACATGATATTAGGTATCAGTGGTACTATGCTGGGTATTTGTGGGAAGAATGTCCAGTTCATATGTTGGGGCGTCCGAGTAGGGTTCCAAGTAAATATGAAGTTTTTCTGAAGATTAATTTACAATGAAACCTGCACTATATAAATCTCGAGTAAAACCTATTTCGGAAGGAATAGGTTTTACTCGGACGTAAGCGAGAGCCCTGAGCATTTGCCTACAAGACCGACATATCGCTCTGTATATAGTGCCATGAAAATATGAAATTCAAAAACAATCCGCATGAATATATGAATCAGCTGTGCTATACTTTGTAAGATATTGACGTGTATAATTATGCATAAGTAAAAACGTATGAAATACCTCAAAGAATATGGAACATTCGCTTCTGATATCATACTTGCGGGTAGCGGGATCAACTAATTCTTGGTACTGTAAAAATGAAAATGGAAAATACATATATATAAACGTAGATTTACATACAAACATATGCTAGCACTTACTTATAGATTCAGATAAAGAAGATGAATTTCAATAGCCATCAAAGTGTACTGAAAACATACATTAGAAAATGAAACTATAGTGACATTTTACTCATAACATGTGCATCATATTTGCATAATAGATACATCGAAAAGGTAAATTACATACATTGCGAACATTATGCTCAACATTGAAGTATAATCTTTCCACAAATTTTTCGCAATTTTACTTTTCACTCATCAAAACTAAATCCCATTACATTAACATTATTGAGTCGAAAATTAAACAGTACCTAAATACACTTTATTTCAGACATAAAACGGCAAATATCATAGTGCTATGTTGAATAAATTCGATTATACCTATTTTTATACGTTATATGGATCATTCACATTTACTATGAAAACTGTATTCAGATTTAAGCGATTAAAAACCTCCAGGTGCATTGTGCACATAAGTTCCTCATTGCTCTGCATCGTATCATAGAATTACGGTAAAATTTGAAAATGTAATATATGAATACTTACCAGAATAAAGAAATTCACATTGATAGTAGTGAGTCGTCATATTTCAATAAATTATTATGGTTTAATCAGTGAAAAATTGAAAATTTATTTATTTGCTTAAAAGTTCTAGCCATTCATTTCGTGATAAAAAAGACAGCAATGATTGGACATGATGAATTCGCTTTAGCTAATCAACACTTATAAACGAAAAATCATATTATGTCAAGTTCAGCTTCAGATTTTCGGAGTACTATGAATTTCGGACACAACTAGTTGATTCAGTGGTCCCGACGCATTCATTGTACCCGAAGATTATCTCATATCAACAAAAATCTTTCACTAACCTGTTTATTTGTATACGTCTCGTGTATATCCGCATTGAGCATAACGCAAGGATATGAAATACCGATTTTACTGCCATTATTCAACTGAAATGTAAAATTCTGCGGAAAGCTTTTCGGCAGTATGCACCATATGCCGTCCGTATCTAACTCCAAAGGGCGCCCAACCTATTCGAAAAGTAATCAAACTTACTAAATTTATTCGATATGTAACCTACAAACATTGAATATAAAAAATTCACTTTTGACAAATTTTCACTTGTAGCGAGTAGAAGAAATAGTCATATTGTGCCGAATTCAATTGAAGATTTTCGGCCACAACAATTTTAGATGTAACGAACTTGTAATGAACATATGATTATTGAACCATTTAGCCGAACTGTATAACGAACTGTTAGCTGATATGATATCAAGTGTTAATCTATCGATTCGGTAGTTTGCAACAAAATTTTCAAATTTTTGTCGCTGCTTTTCAAACACTATATAACTTTTTTTTCCGTGGAAATTCGCGATTGAAATTTGACTGAGGGAGGAGAAAGAAAGATAAATATAAAATAAATTTAAAAAATTTAATCTTATCAACCATAATTTTATTTTAAATGTTAACTTTACAGTAAATCTTTCCGATTTTTTAATCACGAAAGGTTTTGCTAAGGGACTATTTTATTATTTTCTATACTTTTTAGAAAAGTATTTTATATTAAAATAAATCTATATATACTCTGTTTTCGCAAAATAAACAAATAAAGATTTAAATATATAGTTTTATGTAGGAGTATTTTTAACAAAAAATTTCTTATCGTTATTAACTATACAATTCATGATATACCCTTTAAAAACGGGACAATATGCTTGGTCGTACGGAATAAGAATAATTCTAACTACAGCATGAAATCAATCAATTTCTGAAATAAGTCAACTGATAAATAGCACAATTCTAATAATTCTTTTCTATTGGTTGATATAACAAAGAGCCCTGTCATATTCCAAAAGATAACGTTGGGCATGAAAAGTGTCTAATTGTAGCAGATGGCATCATGACCAACAACAAAAAATAATTAGAAACAATGAAAAATGATGGTCATGAAAATTTCAAAGTGTATTTTAAGAAAGGATAGAAAGCTTAACAAGAATTGGTTAGAATATTTATAATCTGATGGCACTTGAAATTTCAGTTGGATTTTACAGGTACAGATCATTGTGGCGGTTCAATTCAAATGTTGTACTACCTTTTCGACAAGTATTCTAGCTTGTGTGATTAGTGCAGCACCGGTGTAAGTCACAATTCCTGCCATTTCCATGCTTCGCCAACGTGCTCCTTTGCGCATCACATATCCGTAAAAACTAAAAAATAACGATGCCTCAATATATATATATATGTGCTGTGTACAAATTAGTTCTCTATGTATGCATGTTCGCATGTGCCCATGTGCGGCTATGCGCAGAGATATACGTAAATGTATGCACGAGAACAATACTAAATTCTAAAGTTCATACTGAATCACTGTAAAATTTGAATACAACGAATCCGTCCGGATCAATCAGGAAATTCATTTGCTACATATAAAATCTATTATATCTGAAAATCTGAGGCTGAACTGAAACAAATTATAACTTTGCCATTTAGTTGTTACAAGTGAAAATTCGTTAAGAGTAAATTTCCTATATCCAAAGTATACTTTACTGTACCTGTTTAATATGCATTTGTGCGCAAGCTGTAATGAATCATAAACTTGTTCTTTATCTTTTGCAACTTTACACAACACCGCATCGTCTTTTTTATCTTCACTTTCCTTCTTCCACCTACATTAAATTGAAGAACTATATTTTATCATCTTTTTAACAGATCAAAATATTTTTAGCATAATAGCCATTCAAGACTATTGTACAGTTATGAATTCATTATTTGCTGAAATATGTCAACTTCGTATATACTATAAAGTTTCTGCCTAATTCTCGGGTTTCATTCATATACCTAGGATTACAAAATAATGCTCAACATTGCACATTTACGTAACTCGTAAAAAGAGGATTCATAAAACATGTCTGAGTTCTTCTCTTTACAGTCAGGGCACTTAATATTGATAATTTCGTAGTCCATTCTTACTTTTTAGTAAGTATCTTGTACTCGTATCTACGATCTCTAAATGCACGAACGGTGCTAACGTAAAAATCGTTTTCACGCATACATACTGTATTCACCCTCTCTTCTTCACCAGTCACTTTAACTTTACGGTGCACCTACAGATATGATAACATTGTGAGTTTAATTGAAAAAAATGCTCTGTATGCATAAATATTAAAATAACTATAATTAACAGTATAAATTACTACTATAGACTAATGAGAATTAAAAATTGCCACCACAATAGCACCTAAGGACAGGGAATATTTATAGAATAAAACATAAGATATAGAAAACAAAAAACATTGAAAATATTAAGTATGTTAATTATACTTCAATTTTACATATTTCGCACATACAATTATATCAAAAAAAGGGAATGCATGAATGGAATAAAAATCTAAAATACATTGAAAGAATAGTATACAACATGACCAAAGCGCACATTTAATTCTATCAATTAGAAAAATGAAATTTTCAAATTCCACCATTGAATAAGCATCAAAGTCTCATCACGAATATAAACCACACAAAATTACAAAATTGTTAGAACTGGATATTGCATACAGTTTCTCTCTCTCTATATATACATAAATGTATGTGATAGAAAATATATTTAGCTATGCTATACATAAGCTTCAAATTCTTTTTTTTATCTTACAAACAGCAAAATATAATTTCAAGTGATAATGCAAACCAAAATAAAAACTTCCAAAGGCAACATTACTTTCTACTCAGAAAATTCGAAAGGCCTACAATAAACTTCAAGTTCTTATATTGAAATAAAGTCGAAAAAAGCCTGCATTGGGGAGCACAAGAATAGCAAATATAGAAAAATTGAGAAAAAGATCTTGCCTTTCTTGCATACTCTTTTACCCTTTTCTGGATCATAGATGCCTGATCTAATTCACTGAGCTGATCAAAAGGCTTGCCGTCCACAATTTCTCTACTAATCTGTAATAGACAGCAAAGAAAAAAATGCATATAATTATTGAGCACCCGCTTCTCTCAATGATTCCAACTGCATTATCATTTACATTACTATCATCTTATCCCAAATGCAATGCCTAGGTTGGGTATACTCAATCAGTGTACAATTCGAATATAGAGCCTAAGTGCTGTGCTGCTATAGTATCGAAATTTCTTCAGTTTGCAATGAAAAATAGAGTGTCAACTTAAAGCTACCAGAATGTTCAAATAATAAAAAATTTTACTAGGGCTAGAGATACATAAATTAAAAGAGTGCTATTAAAATGAACCAATATTAACCAGATATTCTAAATGTACAATTTGTGGATAAAAATGGCTCATTACAGTTCAGATACAGTTCAAATACAGTTCAGATACAGTTCAAATACAGTTCAAATACAGTTCTTGCACGAATCACAAGTGTTGCCTAACATATTCCGACATTTTCGAATAATGATTCATTTAATTTAAAACAAATTGCTTTAACGTAATATCCATGTCAAGTTTCACTCGAAACTATATATTGCTGAAAATTAATCGAAAATGCTTACCTTGTTTTTAATAACTTCATAATCTCCCCGTGTAGCATTCACCATATCACCTCGCCATGCCCATTTCATTTCACGCTTACAGTTGCTATCAGCAGTATTGAAATCGCATGCCGCGCAGGTTGCCTGATTAACGAAAATCCACACAGTACTAATTGTATACAGATATATGTATATATGAATATTCTTTACAGCACTAATTTTTTCTATTTGTGATGCAAAAAGTAGACTATATAAATCAGGAATATTTTCTTTAATTAAACGAAAGATAAGATCTAGTCGCATGTATGCATCTGTACGTATATTTGCTTCTGTATGTACGCATCTCTTTGTATCAGCAATAATATGCATACGTAGGTATATATAAATGTCTGCATGTATTACCTTATCTACAATTGCAGCAGGTTGCAGTCTATTTGACAGAATAATATTAGGATACATAGCAGCCACGTCGAGGTGATAGATCATCGGTTCCTATGAAAACAACGACATAAAACTTAAATTTCTTAATTCATGCATTTATCATAATATAGCATCAATGTAATTGCACTTAAGATATCGAATGAAAATACCATTGATATTCCATAAACTGATACCATCAGTTACACCAAAAATTGTCAGTTAATCGAACATATCAGATTCGAGACATCAATATACACCAGCAAACGGAGTTGGTGAAAGGTAAAGCAATCAAATAATAGAACACATCAGTTGGTGGACTATAGATTTATTGATATTAACTGTAATTCAATTGATTCAAAGAAGCAAAAATATGTAACTACCTCTTCGCGGATAGGAATATCTCTAAGCATTTCAAGCGCCTCTATAATTTCACAACGCACTGCATCGTAATTTTCAACGTCACTTCGATCAATGCCGTTTTCAACCTATATATTCATATTTAATTAACATTAGTCGGCGTCGCACGATTAAGGCAAAATGAAAGTCCAATATAAAGTACTATTCAGCGCTGAATTTCAACTAGAGGTAATAAATTTTTGTCTATGTTAAGCAATGTAATTGTATATTTTTTCATGAAAGGTCAACGTAACCTTGGAACTTTACAATAGTACCTTGAAAATTGATTTTGATGACGAATATTCGCTAAAAACCAAAGAAATGAAGTATATAGATAGATATATTATATTGACAACTACTTTCAAACTAGGCAGTATCAAATAGCATTCTACAATTGTTCTGCAATAGTTCTAGAATAATACTAGTGCTGACGTAGGTAAAAGGCTTTACTCTTTTTTGTACATGTATCAAAACAGCACTATTCTTCGTTTACTACAGCTAGTAATCGATTAATTCCATAGTTCTATTGTACACGTACTGATACCTTCTAAGGCATTTTACCTCTTAAAAAGATCAGAATATAATTTTAGCCATACACTTGAAAATCTATTACCTCATATTGGAAATTTCTAGATAAATATTACCTCGAATTGGAAAATTTCGACTTGTCTAATTTAGCTATGATATCTCACCAACAACAGCTGAAATTCAATTGCAAAGTATTGATTCAGAGAGAGTCTATCCTTTAAATTATAAATGCAATACTACTTAAGAACATGTTTTATTTATATATGAACTGACTAATTGAAAACTTAAGCTTATTTTCATAGAGATTTGTGAAAGCACTTTATAATTCTATGCTCGTCACCAAATTCTATGTAAAACAAAACATACTACTATTCAACTATGTTCATAGATTTGGCTATTCAAATACATTTCCCAGAAAGCCCCATAAACTACCTGTGCAAAAAAGGCCATTTGGACAAAAACTTTCACGAAGATAAAATTATTCAATCCAATATGGCGGTATTCAATATGTAAAAGTTATGAAATAAATGAATTTAGAATATTTATAAATTTAGAGACACTATAAAATCAACGTACCTCTATCGAAAAAGCCAGATCGCGGTCAATATTATCGATTAAAATCTGTCAATAAGAATAGAAATAAATTAAGCTAACTGTAAATATATACAGAAATAGAAGCGATCAATTGAACTTTAAAAAAACTATTCTTTCGAAGCCGTAACATCAACATTATTGGATGGTCTTCTCTGCCACAATACTGTTACTGGATACGTAATGTGCCAACTTTTATGTTGGTGGTGCTGTTATCAAATGTGCTGCCAAAGCAAAATAATTGAATTTTCAAAATCTATTCTTCCTAAATCGTAATATCAACATTAGTAGATAGCTACTGTTGCTGAATAAGTAACTGTCCACTTTTTTAGTACGACGTTATTGTTATTACCTATGTTATCGAATACGTATACTATCAATGTTACTGTTACTAGAGATGTTACTAGATGGGTATAACTTTGAGGTTGCTGCTACTGGACACGTTACGAGATTAATTTGACTTACTGTCACATTACCATTACTAGACTCGTTGCTGGAAACGTCAACGAATAACATTACTTTTATGTTGCACTGCATTATTCCAGGGTAAGATATAAAATAAATATATATTGTGATTTTACATAAATAGAATATTTAATACCTTTAGTGCATCCGAGTTAAGATGAAATTTCTGCGGTAAATCAGAGCGAAATACACCCGTCTCTAGACACTCCACGTGGCCACCTACATATGTCTCTGATTCAAGTAAATGATTGCCGTGAAATTGTACTAATGGATCGACTTGTTTATTTGGACAAATGATTTGGCCTCGGTAGGCTTCTACCATTAAAAGGGCCTCGCACAATGTCCCAGAGCCCTATGCATATTTTTCAATAAAAAATCCTAGTTGTATTTGAGCCAAAGTCACATTTAAATTTCTCGCACATATATATATATACATGACACAACATTTTAATTTTTCCAGCTGCTTCAGCGAGTTATGCCATGAATACATAAGATGAGAAAAACTTTTCAAATAATAGAAATTGTCATATTTGAATCAAAATAACATGGAATTTTCTTAAGCATGTATCCCGCATCATCAGAATACCTAGATGCACCACTGTGGGGGGGGGCACTAAGAGTCTGCCCCACCAAATGCCAATATTTGTTGCCGATTGACACAGAAGAATACGGATTCTTTTGTCGTCCCTTCTTGTATCATAGCACATTTTGTTACCATTCTGGATTATGCACTATACATATACATATATGCACATACCACTACTCTGATGTTTTTCTAACATGATGTTTTTCTAACAAAAAGCACTGATACGTATATATGCATGAGAACTAAACCTATATCGATTTTTCTTGAAAAAAAGATAGGGTAGCAAATTCAGACACAAATAATAAACTTTCAGTTTTATAGTGAAAAAACAAAAATGATACATTTGAGGAAGAAAGATAAAAACTTAACATATTGCTTACCTTTCTCAGCACATCTTCAGGCCCCATTGGTATAACAGTACATAAACTAAATATAAATAAATGTACATAAACCTGAAAAATGAATAAATAGAATAGATTTTAACTGAAGCCCGTATAGCGGTCTCCCGAATAAAAGCTTAAGAAATTGACTACATTCGATTTGAAGTCTTACAGCTTTATTTTCATATCTCCATGTACTAAAAAAGCAGCATTGCAAATACATAGATACATACATACATCTACAGCAAATGCAAATATACAGTGTATGCTCCAAGTTCATAAAAACATTCATCATTTACTTGGCATCAGAAAGTAAAATAAATCAACTGGCTCGAAAAAATATTTTCATGCATTAATTTAGAACTGATATATACTTACATTGTAAAGGTAGTACGTAGCCACAGCATCTGAAACACTGTAAGAAGCCATTTCCGTAGGCCGTTCACCAGCCAGCCGAACCATGTCTTCAGGATCGACCTATTTCCGAATATATAGAAAAACGTGTAACTTCTATAAATTTTAAACAAGTAAAAATTGAGACCAACAAATACTTTACATACGTGATGTATACATAAATGCATACACCAATAAGTATGATTTCATAAAATCAAAACTTTGACACAGACACGACTATGAATTTACTTCATATTATACATAACCCACCATTGAAATAGTCAAATGTTATCGACAAAGAAGAATTTTTATCTGCCCAATAGTTGAGCACATTTGTATTGTTGCCCTCCAGTGGCGTTACCAAAGTAAAAGATAGAGTGTTTGTCGAATTATAATATATATTTATATATCAAAGAACTTAGTAAATGAAGATTTGTAGACAGCAAAGGGATACATAGTAAGATTTCAGAAATTAGAATTTATAATGGCTAGCCATCAAATTCAAACTAACAATACATACTCCATTAGCAGCTCACAGTACGTGTGCAGCTCAGCATTTACAATTTACTGATTGATTTTATAAATAAAGTATAAAGAGCGAAAAGCTCATAGTTCAACACATAGTTTTAATATTCTATAATTCAATGCACAACTCATATGCTACGGTTCAACACTCAACATATACATGACTTATATGTAAAGTAGAATGTATCATGTCTATTCTTTTTATGGATGTTAGCTTACAGTGAAATGTACATTTCAGCTTTTACAATCTGATGTTCAATATATTCAACAACCTTTTTAATGGGTACGTCTGTATGTATTTAAATATACCTCAACAGGATCATACCCTAGCTTGTAGCGGGTAACCGCTTTAAGGCCATGGGAACCTTGGGGCAGATATGAATCGCGTTTCACCCAATAAAATGCATCTAAATGTACACTGCATCTCCCTCGGTACTCCCCATTTTGTTCGGAAACTCCCACCTCCTTTTCCAAGACCATACCATACCTATAATACGTATACAATGAAACATTCATGCTTGCATATTTCTAAAATATTCCCTAACCACAATATTAAAAGTTGTTTTAAAATATTTTATAAAGAATTAGAAATTTTGGATATATATATATAGTAGTAAATAATAAGTAAATTGAAAATATCTTAAAGAGTTGATAATTATGAATATGCAGTATGTTGGGTGAATGAAACTAAAAGAAGGATTTATACGTCATTGATGAAATTAAATTTTACGGATGAAGCAAATATTGGTGACTTTTTAGCTAAAAAATCAGTTTTTTTGAAGGGAAAAAATTTCGGAATAATTGCTGAACCGTTGTAAAACTTAAAAACATATATATATATATATATATATCTTCAAAAACTCTTGCCCTATGTGATCATACTCCTAGTGTGCATCACAAAAGTACATGAAAAACTTTACTAATAATATCGCATGTTCATTCAGAAGCGATTGTGGTACATGTAAATATACATCATATGCACAAAATCTGTCAGAAACAAAACTCGACTCTTTCAAATGTACTTTGGCTTTCTGGTATCCAATAATAAAAGCTCAAATATATACGATTTCATACAAGGTTTTTAAAATTTTCAGTGAAAGACTATGAATTGGCTTACTTTTTTGCCCTCGCATCAATAAAAGGCCAATCGAAACAATCGCCATTGTACGTTACAAATACATGCGGACGGAGCTCGCGGACATGTGAAAAAAACCTCCTCAGAAGATTCTCTTCATTGACCTATTCATTAGGCAATATACATGTATTAGTACTTTGAAAGAACAATATGAATTGCCTTAACCAACTTGTGCTGGAATATCTGGGTTTGTATGAAATTGAATACAAATAATTAACTCCGATTTATCATTAAAAAAACAAGTCAAATTATTTTCAATTCTTGACCATAATTAAATCCACGCAATAATTAATAAATAAAATAAAATATTTTTAAAAATATGAAGAAATATAAATGTGTAAAAAATAAAATATTTATAGAAAATTTAAAAAAAATTAAAAGAGTTGAGAAAATTTCGCGAAATTTTATATAATAAACATGATTAGAGCAGTCACCACTCAATAAGCCCACATTGGGACCAGGTATTTTTGAGCTTAATTAGCAGCTGGGCTTATAAACCAAAGAATGTATGCTCTAGATACAAACAGCTGGGACTATTCTAGACCGAGCAAATGGGCACAGTATCATTGCCGTGGGTCAAGAATGCAGTGAGTACTGTATATTCTAATAACTCGGCTACATATTAATCACCAGATTTTAATCACATGGGTCTCTTTGAACAATTTTAGTTTACCGTTCTTGGTATCGATGAATAATAAAAACTGACATCCACATCATTAGTGGCGAGTTATCAGATTCAAATTCGAAATTTAGAAAATTATGTCATGTCAGTGGACAGCACAGTGTACAGTTTGGCGTCAACATTTTAATTCTCGATTTAAACCAATGAATTATATCCATATATCGCATTAAGAGTGACTATCCAGCATTTCTAGCATATAAAGAAGCTAATTGATAAAGTATTAATGCATATACATAAAATACCTCGTTGAAAATTGAAAAAGGTCCTTTAAATGCTGGCTTTGGAGTATATTCAAAGGTTTCAATATCTTCTCCAACAAATTCTCTACTTATTATGAGGTAGCCTTGTCCGTCGCACATATAACTTACCATGAAAACCTGCATGAAAAAAAGGCATCATTTAATCAAAGTAACTTTTTATCAAAAACTTAGAGTAAAAAAAGGAATAAGCATTATTAAATGGCATTTCATTTGTTATAACCAAAGTCTTTACTAATATTAAAATAGGATCATTCCTAATTGTTTTAGGATGTTTCCCTTAATTATTGTTATTTAAAAAAATTTAGGATTTTTCCCGAAATAAGGATTGTTTGTTTGTAAACAACCTTATAAACTTACCATAACTTGGGGTTCTTTTTTAAGCTGTTGTGGAATTTTTCTCAGTAACGCAGACTTGACTTAATCCTAAAAATTTTCATCTTTTAGGTAGCTTTAGAGTTTCAAGCAGCTAGAACCTCAAGTAATTTAAAAAAGAACTATCTAATTTTAAAAATGTTCCCCACCAATATGACCAAAGTAAAACAAATATTGAAGAAAAATAAAAATACTGAGTAAACTACAAATAGAGTAAGTCTGTAGGGACCACCGAATCAACTTGTTACATTCAAATATTCGTTGAACCCGAAAATCTGAGTTGACTTGGCACAATATGACTATTTCTTTTATTTGCTGTAAATGAAAATTTACTATATCCCAAGTTTAATGCATTTATATGTGAAGTACCTCATCCGACTCGGCGGTAGGGAATTTAAGGGGTGCTTTTGTGCATTCAATATCAAACGCTAGCACTCTCGTTTCCGCTTTAACTAGTTTTTCCTATCAAGAAAGTAGAACTTACTGTCATGAGCAATTTTGAAACACCTACTAAACATGGTGCGGTCATGCCAAGTATGAGATAATATACTGGTCTACGTTGAAGAAGGCAAACATAGTATATAATCCAGTATACAAGCTAGTATACTGGTCATTATTATTGGTTCACCTATGGAATACACTTCTAGAACATTTCTCAAGTTGAAACTACTTAAAGGGTAGCTTTATTGCAACCCCTAGGGCTTCAATTTGAATAGGATTATACTTGCATAAATTCAATGGAATTCAAATGTATTCAAATCCTTAGGTGTCCTGTTCAAAGGAAGTCAATTTGCTTGAACCTAGACAAATAATAGCTTTCATTATTTGTAAAAATGAAAATTCGGTAAAAGCAAATTCATTGCATCCAAAGTGAACAGTGTAAATTTAAGAAATTTAAATGCAATTCAAGTAATAATAATAAAGCATTAAATAATAAAATGGGAATAAACCACAAATTTTAACCAAACTCAAAAAGATAGTGAGGCTTACGATTGAGGGGGCAATATTTCCTCATTGATAGTAAAAAGACCTGATGAGTATTTTTGAAGGGTTGCATTCAACAATAATAGAATACTTTTTTTCGTATCTGTTCTTCACTTAGCCAACCGTATCAAAATCGATTTGAATTTGACCACAAATTAGCAAGGGGAATGCCGCCAAAAGTATGCTTTAATGAAGTGAATGCACATTGAAGATTCTTATGGGATGAATCTCAAAGATGTAAAGCACACAGAAGAAGAGTGCAATATTGAGCGTGAAAAATGAAAAATTCAACTTCAACCTAAAAATGCTCTAGAATAATATTCTAGGAATAATTTCTATATCTGTGCAAATATGGAACCATCCAATGAATGGCTATCTAAGAGTCACCATTAAGAAAAAAGTTTTAAGAAGTTTTAAGCTGAAATATCAAGCTGAAAAAAACGTAAGTAATTTGACTTCAACAATCGGCTAGTTTTCCCTCATTCTGAGAGTTTTTTTCTGGGAAGGGAGTCATGAGTTTTTCATGATTGGGCGGAGGGGAGCAATTTGAAATGATGGCTTTATCAAGCTACAAGAGCATACAATGACTCTTTGCCAACTCTGCCTGATTTTATTAGTTCCTTACTGACAACTCGAACCTATTGTAGAAATATACTTATAAAAATTTGATTTTCCAGATTTTCAACAAAAACATGCTAACAAAACTTTCATCTCTGCCCAATAATAACAGCAGAATCAATATATATATATGATTTGTTCTTACAACTTTAAAAAGCATGTTCGATGGCTTGAGGTCTAAATTGGTCTAAATAGAACTGAGTAAAATTTTTGGGAAAAAAATTGCTGGAAGGTGTTTCTTAATCATTGCACTCAAAGGTATCTGTGTCTTCCCCAGAAAAGCGTTTCAGACGAAAGATCATCACAGTTGCAGAAAAAGAGGCCAAAAAAGATTCCTTTTTAATAAATATATTATAACTTAGAGTAACTCTCTATTGGTGACAAAATTCATGGTCATAGGCGCAGTGCTAACTTTAACAAAGCAAACGCTTCAAAGCATATGTTCATTTATTCACATACTATATTCGTTTGCATTAAGTTCTATTGCTTGATTGCTCCAAGCAAAATTATATGGCTGTGCTTCAATAAAGAACACACAAAACTAGCCCCAACCTCACTAGTCATGTCTGACATTAATCTTAACAAGCCCATTTCCAAAATTTTGCCACTACATTTCTGTATTATAATACGTATGGGATGGAGCATAGCTCGCAAACATCCAACAGGAAAAATTCATTTAAGGAGCAGAGTATATTATACATATAGAATTTCCTTCAATTCAAATTTTGAATCGATCTATGCATTGCTAACAAGTCAGTTTCAACATAAACGACTCTTGAATCACATAATGACTGGCTAGTGCAATCTTTAACTATGCAGATGCATTAGCCTATAAGTATATATGTAAGCTTCTCACTAACCTTGAGTTCATTCACTTTTACCATTCCAGCTTCAGGTGTAACTTCATACCAAACTCCTACTCTCAGCTCCAAATCAATCGAGCACCTAATGTAATGCGGCACATCGTATTCTCTAATTTCCTCCAGTACAGTCATAAAATCATCAATATTGCCATCGTTTTTTCTAGCAGCTCTATTTGCATTGGCTTTGATGATAGGCATCAGTTCCTGTTTGACCTGTAAGTCAAGCTGAATCAATGTACTAGCTCAAGAATAAAAGTACCAAGACTACATATTACATTGGCAGCAACTTTTCTGTAGACAAGATGGAATATGTACATATATATATATATATATATATATCGATTTCTAGAACTTTTCTCTAATGTTCTAGAATGATACTTACAGATGCTATTACGATAATCTCTTTCATGCTACATCCATACTTGGCAATCTTTGTCTTATTGCTGCTACTCTGTTTAATGAATCCATAGTACTATAGCTCTATCACTCCCACATTGAGACTTTCAAGTACCTTTGAAGCGAATTTTGTACAAATTACTTTTAGAGAAATGCAATATTACGATGAGCGGAAGATAGCTAAGATAGTTAGCTGTAGCTGTGCATTGAAGGCAGGTCAAAAACTTAGCTGGCAAAAGCTGTACATGGATATTTATCAGTACTGTAAACATAAAAATACTATGTATTCTTGGCATATTTTGCATAATATATTCGAATTTCGCAGGCATAAAATTTAATCTTAAAGTAATCCTTGGTCAATATTATTCAAGAACAAAAAGAACTCAAATAGTACTACAATCCTTGCAATTCGTTACGTACATACACTTTAATAACCAAATTTTTAGATACCACAAAAAACCTTGAACTACTCCTAGATTATCAAAAAGCTATTGATTTTCTCGAAAAAATATTTGTAACGCCATTTTCCGAAGACTTTATCGTCAAGCTAACAACCATCCATTCCTTTTTTGATAATTGCAATTATTTTAGTTTTGAAAAGATCGAAAAATTGTATAAAGAATGTATGTATACAGAAATTGAAGTGCTATAATAGTACATACAGACTCTGTACAGTATCTAAGTGGAAACGCTATTCATACTTTATTGAGGCTCAGCACTATTATATACAAAACTACCAAATAAATGTAGCTGTCGGTAGAAATTCGTATTTCCGATAATAAAGCACAGCTAATTCTTAGCATTTTTACCTTACAGTTTGGATTCGACCAAATAAAAGAAAATTATGTTTAAAACCCTTTTTCAGTAAAAAAAACAGAAGTAAAATCCAATTTTAAATCTAGATAAAAATTATATATATGAGCATCATACGTATATCTCTAGCGGCACTAGTACTACCTTACCTCGTTAAGGCTCTGCGTTGATTTAAAGCTTAACTTCAAATATCGACGCAAACGCCCGCTCAAATGATTCGGCATATCCAAGTCTTCCTTGTCCACCACACTCAATGTCATTCCTTTTTCTCCGTACTTTCTTTTCAGTAAATGAGATGCTTCATTTAAATTGGATTCATTTCCCACCCCAACAAAAAAGTACGGTTCGTAAAGCACTGTGGCCTTCACAGTATCATGAACAAAAGATGTATCAAATGTTAAGCTAGGTGGAAAAATCCACTTTAACCTTTCAGAAACTATTCTGCATAATCATCTTTCGAAAAAATGAACTCATAATGAGCTGAAATATCGTCAACGTACGTATTTCCTCTTTCATTGTCATTTGAAATTCTCTTCGCAAGTTAAGTATGCATTATTCTCATGTACTTTTTAATAGCCTATTCTACACTTTTAAACCATTTTAAACTATTCATAAATTTTTCCAAACTATGGCCTTTTTAACAAAAATATACAAAAAAGCAATAAACGAACCAAACGTTTATGCCTGCAGGAAAAGGAACTTTATTTAAATAATTTTATTGAAGAATGAACTTTTGCACATTTTTTTAGAATCAAAGTGGAACTCAGATTGTAATTTCTGTGAGTGGCCTTAATGCACTTATCGCCCATTCCATCAAATACGTGCATCGTTCAAAATTAACTCCTTATGAGTCCAAAGTCGTCAAAGCTTGTGTTTATTCTTTACTTACCCTTTCAAAGCTTCGATTATTAGTGATGTATTTATTGTTTCAAATATTGTCATTTTCTAGTGGCATATTTTGCATAATCTCTCCAAGTTCAGTATCAAATTGACATACTCATCAACAGCAACTGACATCCAAATTTCTAATGTTTTCTCTTGTAATAACAAGTGCTCGTTTACAAAATTACTATTCCTAAAAAATATTTAATTTTATCATTATATAAATTTAAATACAACATCGATTCAACTCAAGTATCCCAACAATTATATATATATATATATATATATATTAAAGATGATATAAGACGGACATTCAAAAATGCATTATTTTACATGCTATTTTTTTGAAGAAAATTATATTTTTCTCAAAATGTTGAAATAAAAATTTAGTTGTGTTAATCATAGTTAGCAAAATAAAAATATTCTATGCACCTTAAAGCTCCCACCATCTTCTTCTAAAAAATACAAGTCGATGCCGCTCCTTTCCTGTCCTTCCTCATTTGGCAGAGTAGTGGCCAGCATATTAAACATCCAGCCGACGCGTGGAGGGCCACTATCATACCTTTATTAGTGATAGAATATTTAGAAAGAATTTCTCCTTGAAATATATGTAGAGACCGTCACTAAACTAGAACTAAAATTCACCAACTAAAGGACTAAAGAACTCATCACAAAACTTTTCTATTAATTGGATAATTTCACTTTAACAGTTTCAATCTTTCTAAACAATAAAGTAGTATTTGAGAACATTTATGTCATTCAAAATAGCTAAATATTGCTTCAATGCATTTCAAATAGATACTATTTGTTTTCCACAAGTAATGCTGATATCATCACTCACGCACACAATTAGTATTCTGTACCGTAAAAAATACATGATGCAGGCTCTATATAATTTATTTCAATTGATTCAGACAACGGACATATTACCGCGCACATTCCACTAATTTAATTTTTGTAAGATAATTTTCCATTAAAATATTTCTAGTCGTAATACCTGTGAAATCCAAACTTACTGTCAAGAGCATCGTCCTCTTCTCGCCGACGAGAGATTTCTTTTTTAATTTTCTTAGAGCGCCACTTCATTTTGTAATATTATGAATTGTAATATATATTAATTAATGCTTTCCAATATATCTACTAGTTACATTCGCGCTTCTTTTCAAGTTTTTAACAAAGATCGTTTGAAGACGTCACGCATAAAATTGACTTTATCTTATTTTAATTGTTTTGACTTGTATTCATTTGATTTTGATCGTTGTAAAGTGACGTTTTTTACCATTCAAAATGTAGTTCATTTTTCTAAATATCAAGTATATAAAAATGACATCTTCGCGAAAGAAAAGAACACGCCATGCTAATATAAATGACAAAGGATGTACAAGCCATGATGGCAATGAAAGGGCCGTGTGCTTGGAGTCTGAAAACGTGGAACGTGAAAGTTTCGACCAAGAAGAACAAGCTATTGATGAACAAGAAATCGATGATACTAAGAAAGGGAATGATTCTGAAAGTGAAGAATCAATTAATAAGAGAGAAGAGAGTTCTGAAGATGAAAATGAAGGTGATAATTTATCTGATGACATGAACCATGAAGAAAAACCAAAATTAGTGAAGAAAAAAGCACTTAGTAAGAAAAAGCTAACTGAGTACAACGAGAGCTTACTTAAACGTGGCATCATATATATTGGTCGTGTGCCTCCAAATATGCAGCCATCAAAGCTGAAACATCTACTGGGCTATCACGGAACCATAACTCGGGTAAGATTTCTCACTTAAAATTTTATTTTTGTGCATATTCACCTCAATATTTAACTCCTATTTTGCTAATTAGCATAATTCGCACAAGTACTCGAGACATCTACTTCAAATTTTTCCATTAGAATTAGGATATACTTTTGTCTTGAAATTTAATGAAAAAACTTTCATACTAAACTACTAGTCATAATTGTGTAATTTCCTGTTACCGGTATTAAACAAAATTTTGGGCTTCGATTTCAAGAAAAAAATGTTCAATGATTTAAAATTTTTTTTTATTTTATTCAACTTGGTATATTAAATTAGAGTTGCCTCAAATTTTGACGAGATACTTCAAGGCAATAATTTAAGATTGGATTTCTACTTCTCTTACGATCATTACAATATGTCATATTTAGACCATTTATTAAACAATCACCAAAAATTACTATGTTATTTACTCTCTAGGGAATCATACTAATACTTGAGTTGCAGTATTTTATATATGTTTACATTCCAATAGTTTTGTCTTTGAAATGCGTAATTTCTCCTCTGCTTCTATTGAACCTAACAGTATTTTAATCTATGTAACTTTTGCTGTTTAATAACTGCTTTTTTGTAATTTAGCGATAGTACAGCATATTTTTCGAGCAGAGCCGTGAAATCCTCTGAATGATTTTGACTCTTCCTATTTAAATTACAGTTTGTTTAAAAATTGAAGTGCTTACGGCACACAAAAAAGTGCACTGATTTCATATTGTCAGTTCAATGTAGTTACTTGAATAGTTTTGAGATAAATCAATTTGTTAGACTAAAGCTAAGTCAGTGCGTCAGAAGTTCATGGTACACAATTTTAAGCCATTTTTCCTTGCAGCTATTGATCTAGTGAATTAAATTATATCCGGATTAGCACATTAGTTAATTTTGATGAAATCTGTTCATCGCATCCTTCTTTGCGGCAATGCTAAATATTTGAAAAATAATTCGGGGCAAAAATTCTTCAAAGGATTTTTGGTAAAGTGAGCTTGAAATATTAAACTTGAGTAGGGAAATATTATGAAAAGCAAGTTCTCGAATCCATGGAAATTGAAGCATATCTATTTTTACATTGCAATATTAATATTCAAATGTATCAAAAATGACTAAATGCATTTTTTGTAGATTCATTTAGTTCAAGAAGATAGCAGTAAGAGAAAAAGTCGAGTTAAGTCAGGCGGAAATCGATCTAAGCGCTTCACCGAGGGATGGATTGAATTTGAGGATAGAAAAATTGCCAAAGGTCAGTTCATAAATAATGACTTCTCTCAATTTA
Organism: Vaucheria bursata; assembly: GCA_032358265.1. Classification (NCBI taxonomy): domain Eukaryota; class Xanthophyceae; order Vaucheriales; family Vaucheriaceae; genus Vaucheria; species Vaucheria bursata. The sequence continues at coordinate 51,249 of JAULBW010047558.1, forward strand.
CGTATTCGACCTTTGCAAATATGAGCAGCATCGCTCAACTATTGACCTATTTAAAAACTAAGGAACAATTAGTGAAGATTTCCACACTGTCCTCAGAAATTTGCCTCAAGGTAGAAAAGCCCCAAGAACTGTTTTTATAATAAGTGGAATCCTCCTGTTTATTGCTCATTAAGCATAAAATATGCAAGACTCTTAGCCAATCCAATTCTTTCTTAGCTTTTTTCCCTTTGGTTGAAATATCAGTCATATACTTTTCTCTCATGGGTAATACTATAGGCTCACAATAAAGTTTTTTTTAAATACTATATGCATGTATACTAAAAATACTGGCCATTCATATTCCTATTGCACAGTAAAAGTAAACTTGGGAATGAACAAATCTGTCTGGAAACCAAATTCATTTGTTGTATCCGAAATTCGTTAAACCTATAATCTGATGCTGAACTTGGCACAATATGATTTTTCGTTTTTGAGGATAAAAAATTGTTATATTTTAATTTTATATGTATGCATTGTTTTATGTCAAAATTATATGCTGACTCATATGGAACAGACTTCTCGCTGAAATTTATGAATGGTTTTTTTTTGTTTTCTTCGCCTTTTCTAGGTCAACTTAGACCTATTAGAACTAGTTTCGAAAGAATCTAGCCAATCTTGACGATATTAGCATTTCACATGATTTTCAGGATTGCATTGCTGAAAATTTTCATTGATTATTCATTTATAAACAAAAAGGTTATGAACTGCAGCTAGATAGAAAATAATTAATAACTATGGAATAAAACTAGAAAAACTTAAACTAATTGGTGCTTTATTTATGATCGCTTCATTGCACTAAATTAATTTTTAATCATTATCCTTAGCAGCTGAATTTAAATTTTGTCGACCTTTCGATTGTTCAAGTGGAATTACCCCACCCTAAAATTGCGGTTTTTTGAAGTGACTTTACAGTAAGATTTCCTTGAATAACACGCTATTGATTTATTTAGTTTTTGAACTGATGTGAAATTTTAGAAAATGTGGGAAAACTTCAATTTGCATGGTTTTTCTCTTAGAGTCGATTATTTTATCTAAATCGCCTTTACAAAAATGATCTGCAAACTGATCCGTGCGGTGTTTACCTAGGCCACATGAGATCTTGCGATTACTATATATAATGAATTTATGTACAATTGCATGTTCATATATAACACATTTATTTTTTATTCTTGTACTTTTTTTAGCTGTGGCAGAATCTTTAAATAATTCTCCCATTGGAGGAAAAAAAGGCGAATTTTTTCGAGATGACATTTGGAATCTTAAATTCTTACGTCATTTTAAGTGGGATCATTTGACCGAAAAAATTGCATATGAGCGTCGCATGAAGGAGCAGAAATTGAGAATAGAATCGATGCAGGCAAAGCGTGAAGCCGATTCGTACATTGAAATGGTAGAGAAGAATAAGAGGTTTAAGGCAATTGGCAACAAGAGGGCAAGTCGAGGAGACCCTGTTCAGGATTCGATTAGGCGTGAATTCAGACAAGCTCTGCCGGTGAAAGATGTTGGAGGGGAAAGCATGGACCAAGGAGTACTAAAATCCGTGTTTTCTGCAAAATAACTTGAATTATCCATAGTGGCCTTTACAATTGTTTTGTCTTGAGATTTACTTCAGTAATCTTTGGATTTAACACATCTGCCGGGACTACCAAATTCATATGTTATATCAGAAAGTCTGAAGCTGAACTTGACACAATATGACATTTGGGTTTATTCGTTGTATGTGAAAAATTGCGAAAATCGAATTCGTTGTATCCGAAGTTTAACATTTTTTTCTATTTTTCTGTTCAGAAAGTTTGGTAGTGAATAAAAATTTACATAGCCTACTTAGTGATACAATGAGTAGCAGTTATTTGAATTATAAAGGACAACGTAAAATGATGTAGCAAATCTAAAAGTTTATCTCTTATGCAATATTTTGATTTTTAATATGAAATAGATTTAAAAATATTTTTTCTTTCATATTTCAGGAGTCTTAAATTTATCCACATTTTCTGTAATCTCACCATCTTCCTCAGTGCCTCCCCCCTTCCTACCAGTAAATTCTGTAACTTAAATTGTAAGTATTTTCTTGAAAAAATCATTGTAACCATGGCATAAACTCTTTAAGTTCCAATACTTTTAAAATTTATGACTTCGCTAAGCACTGATTCTGAATAAAAAAATGACGAATGAATATTGGTGGTCAGACATTTAGCTGAACATTCGGTGATTCACAGGGTATGCATCATCGAACTTATGATGAATGATTCACATAAGTGTAATAGTCCGCAATGCATGAGCAGTATCCATAGCCTTTACAAATGCAAATTATCTAGATAACACCAAGAAAAAATGTAATGATGCTTGGTGAAACAAAATGTTTCAAGATCTGATATTGACATAGCCAACATAAACTAAAATATATTCCACACGCTAGATTTTTTTATATCTTCTACAATAGAATGCATATGTAAGAAGAAAATGTGATAAATTAAAGCAATGTGATGTCAAGACATAAATGATGAATTCCTAACTAGAACAGGTAATATATGTCATTGTCAGAAATTAACTTATAAGTTAATTTTTTTTCTATTTTAGCTGCAGATGTTCCTATTTGGAACATTCTTCATGTTATGCTAGTCACATTCTTGATAAGTGGCTAGTCATATAATAGTTCTAAAATTACTAATATTGTGTGAGAAGTATAATCACTTCTCACAACACAGGTCAAGATATAATTTACACTTGAGCTGTTACTCTCTTGCATTGTTTGCCTGTTCTATTGTGCGTCACAACAGTCATTCAAATTTTATCTCTATTGTGCTATTTCAATTTTACGCTTGGCTTTTGTATTCATTCATTTGACAGTTTTGAATTGGAGTTCCACGCATATTGGACAAAATTGAGTGTAATTTAATGTAAATTAAATCTTACCTTTTGGAGTGTAGGCTCAGTGTCTTCATCTTGTTGCTTTGCACTGATTTGGCATGAAAGTCTACTTATTATTGATTTGACAAGTTTTCTTAATTGTTTTTAATTTTATGTTATGCCTGCTGGGTGAAATCTGTGATGAAACTAAGATAACACAACAAAGGGATGTGGTATAAGCAAAAAAAATTGAATGAAAGTCATTTAACAAAAAATACTAATCAAGACAACTGGAAATGCCAAAGCATCTGGATCTTAGAAATGGTAAAAAGAATTAGCTAGATACAGCAGAATTGCTATAGTTACTGCTTCATTTCCCATTCAATATTGTAATCTGTGATCTCTTATTTATCCATAATTCATTTTCTACAAGTCAAAATTGTCATTTCTGAAAGCCTACATATTGCCTCAAGTACAATTTTTTGTAATGCTAACTGTCACTTCCCTATAAATAAATTTAGTGACAAAGTTCTAAACTTTGTTATGCATACAAACATGAGAAGAATTTAGCAGAAATTGCTGGGGTGATGGAAATTGGCTTGAATCTTTAACATGCTTAAATTTAAAGCTCTACTTTAATTTCCTGACCAATTTGTAATTTTCAATTTTCCAGTCATTTCTGCGGTACACTGTATTTTTTGTGTTGCGCTTTAGGGGGGTTTGTTAGTTTGTAGTCACCTTTCTTTTCTTATATAGTCTTGTATATATTCTAACATACTTTTTATTTTTCATTTTTCTTTGTTCCATACTTTTTAATAATCATCTTGCCTTCATATTGTGATCAATATCATGACACTTCTTTCCTTTTCTTCCTACCCAATATTTTAGTAGCATATATATAATACTAATCAAGGTTATATTGAAAGTTAGTTGAGATGTATTGTGGTTGGTCAGTGCAATGTAATGCACTTATAGAGTTCAATTTCTTTTGTACTGTTACACTAGCATGGTGGTTGCAAAAGTATGTTGTCATCTTGAATTCAATGTCTATGTAGAATTGACAGTTGTTTTAGTTGATATGTACAGTAGTTTAATGAAAAAACTTGGTACTAAAATATAAAATATGTTGGATAAAAGTTTGATAGAAAGATATCATACTACTTACTGAGAGCCTCAGTGTCAGGAACTGAATATTGCACTGTGTTTTGTGTTTGAGTATACATGTGCTATGTTTATTTTTAGATTCTAGTATAAAAGTAGCTTGTCTTAATAGTGTTGTCAAGATTCTTTCTTTGCATTGCATATTCTAAACTATTGATACGTGCTGTAATAATTTTTTATGCTTTACACTTCATTTCCATTTTAATATTTGAGAAAGCCATATACTTTATACACTTGGTTCTGATACTCACGCTTCACATATGTGTGAGTTCATATCATATGATCATATAATATAAGGAAATGTAGCATATTTTTGATGCTATTTTAACTTCGTAAGTAAATGTTCATTAATAAGTTGTGATCTGTTATAGTTCAATTTTACAGTCTGTCAAGTAGATTCAATGGTGCAACTTTCATGTCAAATTGTAAAGCAGACTATTACATAACTTTTGTTGGAAAGTAATTAATGCCAAACTTGATTCAAGTGCATTAGAATTTTATTGCCAACTGTGTTGAACCTGCATTTACTCTTCAAAATAGCCAAAAAATACATTTGTATTAACTATGTTAATGACATGAATTTCATTTGCATTACATAGAAATTGTAATTTTTGAAATGGTGATAATTCTATCACTTTCTTAGTTTCTATAATTTTCTTTAAAATACCCTCACTAAATTGAATCATAGTACTAATCAAACATCATACACATAAGCATCTAGAATGTCAGTCTTTTATTTATTCTGGAACTAGCATCAACTCTTCTAACAGCTCAATTCATATAATATCAATGCTTACCTTATATATCTTGTATTTCTAGTAGTTGTTGCAACTTGAACTAACCTGCACACTTAAAGTACTGTCATTTATTAAGATACTTTAGGACCAGATAATTCTAGCAATCTTTTGATATCTTTGATGCCAGAATTTATAAACTGATTGAAATAAGATTTGATGAAGTATCTACTATAGTCTTGTATGGAACTTGCAAATTTCTTTTAATTCACTTTTAGAATTCCAAGCACATACACATAAATATAAATGTGTCAAACATGGAACTGTTGGTGAAGAACTGTGCATAGAGCTCTTTTCTATATAAATATATTAATGCAAAAAAGGTGTCAATGAGTGCAGGATTTTTTGGGAAGTTCAGGCAGATTGTATTTATTTAGAGCATGCCTTGCAGGATAAGCGCTCTGATCCCAAGACTCCTAATAGCCACTAAAGAGCATGTTTTGCAAAATATAGCTAGGGATTGCTTTACTGCAAGCAAATCATGGAGGAACATTAATATCTTGAGATTATAGCTTTTATGCTTACAACCAATGGTCTCTTTTTCATTGATATATTTATAAATAGTACTAATGTGAAGATATAAATGCATGCATGTACACAGTAGAGTCTGACACTCATATACATGTAACGTATGCAGACATGTATTTGTATTTGAACTTTGTAGAATTTCATTTGAACTACAGCATTTGTTGTTTAGTCCATAAGCAACAAAAATCATTTATTTACATTTATATTCAATACATGCACTTTAATATCACTTTTAATGTACATAAAAATGTGCAGCAAATTTTTTAATGAGATTTGGCTTTTTCAATTCCATGCAACAAATTAAAAATACTTTAATCTGTAACTTTTAGGAGTCTACTGCTCTTTGAAATCCTGATCTTGATAAACTTCAAGCTAATGACAAAATCTTACAGAAAGCATTGAATTCTCTTGGATCACTTTAGCATGGCTTATCTCACTTCATATTCTCTGCAAGAATCTTTAACTTAGGATTTCACATGTTACTGGTTTTGCAAAAGCTAAACAAATGCATTATTAGCTTGAATTTGCTATCCAACAGTATAGCATCAATGCATGTTGCTAAATCAGATAATGCAGGAAATTTAGTGTGTCTTTCAGTAAAAAGAATTGTAAGGAAATCTGCCCTCTCACAAGATACTAAATGTTATGAATGTGTATCAAACAATACTCAGAACTAAATACAGAGAGTATATTTACACAAACATAATTTGTGTTGCTGGAAGTGAAACATACTTCACAGCAACGCACAAATCCCAAACTTAGCCTATCATCAAAATCTAGCAATGACTCGCCATAAACTCAGAATTCCAATATGCAAAACAATGACTTGCCATAGAACAGAATTCCACAGCTAAAACACAAATTTAACTGTTAACAAGTTAATTCCTAACAGATGCCCCCGTAGCTGTGGACTCTGGTGTTGAAATGTAACGGTTCTTAAAGTCTTGAACCAAGTGCACACAGTTCAATAAATTTTCTTCTGGTTACCAACTATTTCCATTTGCTTAGTACCCTTTCCAAGATACTAAGAATTTCCACTTCCCTCTTTCACATTTTGCATCCAAGATATCTTCAATTTCATAATAGTTGTCTTCCCGATCTAAAGTAATAGGAGGTGGGTATTGTTCCAATGGCCTGTTGTACGTATTTTTAGTAGGATGTAAAAGGGATGCATGAAAAACATTGTGAAGTCTTTTCATTGACTGCAGAAGCTGTAGTTTGTAAGATACTGGATTTACTTTTTTGATGACCTTAAAAGGTCCCAACTTTTTCCAATCTAACTTAAAAGATGGTCTTCTGGATTCGATAAAACGTCTATCAAGGAAAACCATTTTCCCTCCCTAAACTCCGAATGACAATGTTTACCATCTGCAAAGCACTTGGCAGTATCTTTAGCACATTCTTCAGTAATACCTATGAGAAATCGTTCCTTGGACAAAAGGACTTGATTTTAACCTAGTACCTGATCATTAGAGTCCTGCAGTTGATAGTCTTGTCTGCAACTCGATGCATCAGGTTTCCCTCCTTCTTTACCAGGACAGAAAGTAATTTGAATGCTAAAGTCAGAAAGGAACAGAAACCAGCGGACTAGTTGTAGATTTAACTTCTTAGAAGATGAAAAGTATGACAGGTTATGATGATCCATGAAGACTTTAACAGGCTCAGCATTACTTAACAAAAAAGATCTCCACTGGTAGAAACAAGTAACAATAGCAAGCAGTTCTTTGTCATGCACCTCATAATAAACTTCAGGTGCAGTTGACTTCCATGAATAATATGCAACCGGATGTATCTCACTATCAAAGTCTTGAGGGAGAATCCCACCAATTGCAAATTCTGATGCATCAGCTTCAACTGTAAGTGGTCTCAATGTATTAGCATGTTGTAACAATGGAGTTGAAATAAAATCAGATTTCAACTTTTCAAAAGATGACTGACAATCTTGATCCCAACTAAACTTTTGATCTTTCTTCAACAATCGCAACATGGGAACAATAACATTTAAATACTGTGGTATAAACACGCGGTAGGAATTTGAAAATTGCAAAAAAGACTGAAGAGATTTGACATTTGTTGGAACAGGCCAAGTTTGAATACTCTCAATTCATTTTGGATCTCCAGAAATACCCAAGTTGGAAATAGCGTAACCAAGAAAATCAACCTTAGTAACTGAAAATTCACACTTTTCCAGCTTTGCATAAAGAGAGCTCTTTGCCAAATGTTCAAATACCATGGATACATGTTGCGTATGTTGCTAAAGATTTTCTGAATTATGAGGATATCATCAAGATAAACAACACAAAACTGATCCAAGTAGCCAAAGAAGATTTTATTTATCATATTTTGGAAGATAGCAGGTGCATTTGTCAATCTGAACGGCATTACTAAGAATTCAAAGTGCCCAAATCTGCACCAAAAAGCAGTCTTCCATTCATTTCCTTCCCAGATGCATACTAAGCTATAAGCTCCATGTAAGTCAATCTTTGTGAAAACTTGAGCCTTTGCAAATCGATGTAGTAACTCGTGGATCAAGGAAAGAGGACATCTATTCTTAACCGTTACTAAACTGAGACCATGGTAGTCAATTACTAGTTGTATATCCCCACTCTTTTTCTTCACAAAGAATATAGGTGCACCAGCAGGAGACTTTGAAGGTTGAACGAACCCTTTCTCCAATTGTTCATCCAAGTATATGCAAAGTACATTTAATTTGGGCTCTGATAATGGATATATTGGACTATGTGGGATCTTTTTTTCTACTTGAATGTCAATGCCAATGTCAAATTTACGATGCTCTGCAGTACATCGGCAAGTTGCTTTGAAAAGACAGAGGCAA